>JAWPHD010011185.1:0-86260 GCA_037043455.1 Cyrtodaria siliqua
GCTCGTGCATATATAAATACAAAAAATCGATAGCCTAGAAAGCCACAAAGAAAATACTCAGTGACTTGGCATAACCCAGTGCAACAAGAGAACAAACCATTGAGGGCACGACAAGACAAGTTTTGCAGACAAAACATCAAACGTCACCGTCCGTTTGGGCTTTAGGTAGACGTCATCATAGGGTCCACAGCCTGTCCGGTCATCGTACAATTTAAGAGGAAAGCATAGTGGCGAACTGTAATGGGTCCACCACCAAGCATGCAGTGCGTTGCAAAATGATAGGGTCATGACCTCGTTGATAAACCTTTTACCAGGTTTAACAAAGATAGTATGAAAGTCATCATGACCAAGGAGTTCGTTTTTTTTAACCAAATCAAGCTAACACGGCAAATGAGGTCAATTTCAGATATCTGTTTTAAACTACACGAACGTTTTTGGATAAATATTAGAGGTCGAAATACCTTGACATTTGCTAGACGAACCTAAGGCCATTGTTGTAAGTATGTTAGTGTAACATAAACACTATTTTAAACACTTAAATCAGACAGTAAATCATGAACGTCATGTTAAATTCGATAGTGTGTTGTCTGAACTTATATATATGTTATATTAACACTATTTCATGTAGATCTATAATAATGATTATTCGATTACTGTTTATTCAATGTAAAAAAGTACGCGAATAGACCTTTGGAAACGGCCGAACACAATACATACGAATATTGCAGTCTCGGTTTGATTGAGACAGTTGATGAACGGTAGTGAAATATGCTAGATACCGTTCACAGCCCACTAGTCCCGGTTTGAGCAGAACTCAATATTCATAAAATCAATAGTACATAATTTAACCATCCCGAAGATGGCATGCATATGGCGGTGGACATGCTATTTAACTGTCATTATTCCATGTCCCAGCGGCGTATGGTCCCAGTATCTTACCAAATTCTATGCCCCGAAGAGCGAAAAAGTTTCCACATATATGTTTGAGTGGCCCTCATAAAACTTAACAACACCGAGAGGGAATACATAACTTGATTCTCGACAAATTGTAATTTATTCCAATTTGGATCTTGTAATGAATGTCTCCAACGTTCATTGACTAACAAAACCAAAACTGTAACACATGATTTTCTATTTGGATATCTTAGCTGGATTGATTAATCAACGAAGACGATTCTTGGAATGTGTTTATTGTGTCTAAACGCAATTTGCTTGCCGCTGTGATTGCAGTATCAAACCCACTTAAGGGAATCTAGTCAAACGTTTTTAAATCCACCTTCATGAGATTTAATTGCTAATTTCAACGTTTTCATGGGTTATTTTAGTTAATCAGTTGTCGTTTGTGTATATATACTAACACTACGAAAACATCATTCTTGCTCGTCTACAAAAACATCATTCTTGGCTCGTCAGAGCTCATAACGTATTGAAAACACACGCTTAACATCTCATTGTCTGATACAGACTAGATAAGATTGGAACCATAACTACTCCCAGCTATGTTATAATACATACTACATCATACAGACTAGATAAGATTTGGAACCATAACTACTCCCAGATATATTATAATACATACTACATCATACAGACTAGATAAGATTGGAACCATAACTACTCCCAGATATGTTATAATACATACTACATCATACAGACTAGATAAGATTGGAACCATAACTACTCCCAGATATGTTATAATACATACTACATAGGCAAAATTGTCGTGATGACAAAATAATTATGAATCGACAAGGTAAAACTGATGTTTTCGACTTTGTAATTATAGCTCCTAAGGAAACTAATCTTTATGTGAGGAAGCTATCCAGCTGGCTTGCGGAACGTCGGTGTTCTACCCAGGTGCCCGCCCGTGCACGAAAATTGCCCGGAGGGGCACCTGGGGTCTTTCTCCATCAGTTGAAGCTGGAAAGTCGCCATATGACCTTAGCTGTTGGTGCGACTATAAAATCCAATTCAATTCAATTCCTAAGGAAACTGAACTAATTTGTTGAAAAGACAGTTAGAGAAAGCCCACGACAAAAGCAGCATCAACATTTACCATCAAAATAACGATCAGACTAGAATTTTGCATCATTTCCGTTCTAGACAACATTAAGAAAGGTATACTCCAAAGTGTCCGTTACAGAATGTAATACATGGTATCCCCTCTGAATGCCATCAGTGTCGTAATAAAGTCAGTTTTAATCATTCTTGTTGACGAGTAAATCGTGTTGTGTTACGAGTTTAGCATAGTTCTAATGACACTCTAAAAGCATGATAAAACATGCTAACATTGCAATCCCTCACTACATTTTATCTACGGCAATGAACGAGATTCAATATTTTGCTTCAGTAACATAATATAATCACGCACTTTAATTAAACAAAAACGTTCATTGACAAGTGAAATCTATTTATGGGCATACATGACATGTAATTCAATTGTACGATTTCGAAGGATGATTTTTCAGTGTCCTATATTAATATCAAACTTGAACCAAAATCGAAACTGTTACAGCAACTTATTAACAAACTTTATGTTTGTGAAACGTTTTAAAACCTATTTGTGAATGGAGTTCTTATTTGTTCTTTTTTATGTTGATGGTGTCACTGATGAAAACGCATGAGAGTAGACTTTGGAAACGGCGAACACGATACATACGAAATATTGCAGTCTCGGTTTGTTTGAGACAGTTCATGAACGGTAGTGAAATATTTTTGATACCGTTCACGCCCACTAACCCCGGGTTGAGCAGAACTCAATATTCATAAAATCAATAGTGCAGAAGTTTAATCATCCCGAAGATGGCATGCATATGGCGTTGTCCCTCCTAATATGACTACTTTGTCTAATTGTATAATTTGTTTTACGTTGGTTTTTTTCAGAACAGGTTTTCTAATAACTTTTAAATTATAATATTTAATACATGTAATATTTTTTTAACTGCATTCATACGTCATTGTAATGTGTATGCATTACTATAATGTTGAATATGTACGTATCATATAAATATAAACAAGGAACTAGTTACTCATTCCTTATTCGAATAACGCATAAGGAAAAAGGAACAAGGAACCAAAGTTCATCTCATTATATAAATGTATACACAACTAATAGTTACTCAAGTTCATGGTATACATCATGTGCACATGCACAATGGTCATGAGAGACCAAGGCACCCACGTAACTTACTGGACATGGAAGTATGACATTAAAAGTAGTATGTCCACCGCCGGTAACGGTAGCAAGCATATTTCACTACCGTTCATGAACAGTCTCAATCAAACCGAGACTGTAATAGTTCGTATTTATCATGTTTGGCCGTTTCCAAAGGTCCACTCTCATACTCTTTTAGGAATTGAACCAACTAATCAACAAATTAAATATTACGCGTGTAGGAGGATACCGTAAGACTGGCGGGGATATATTTATTTACACTGTCTCGTTTATTGTGATGACAATAGGGTACGAGTGAGGTTTGGTGCACCCTAGAACCAGGTTTAAACCCCAAGCGGCGTATTTTTCCACTGGCCGTTCCAAGGCGGGAGCCCTATTGTCAACCCTTTTATGTTTGTGATGTTATATCTGGCCTTTTAATCATATTTGTAGTTGTTGTTTGTTTCTGTACGTGTTTGTGGTTGACTGTGGTCCTTAAATGCTAAATTTCCATCGACATAAAAATCGACCTTTATATCTACTTTTAGCTTCAATGTACCTAACCTCGTTGGGTAGTGTGAATTAAATAACGTAACGATGTCCTTCCAAAAATGAAGTAGTTTAGATAATCATTTAATTGAATTAAGCAGAGTTAATAGGCGATATTTATATGTTTTGTTTTTGTTTCCCATTTGAGTATTTAGATTCCCTTCCCCTACGAATCCAATAGCAAACTAATGTTTTATTAAATACTACAATCAGTTCATTTTAATCAATTGACAACGTGTTTGGCACCATTCCCAGACTAACCAGTCCTCTCCTGGACACATTTTTCGCTCAAGTGTGAAAATCAATGACGTCAATTAGCAAAGGTTCGTATTATAGTATGTTCAGGCTTTTCAACAACCTCATTATCTAGTTATGCATCCAGTTTGATGAACGTGTTGGCGCTGAATTATGTTGTTGCCTTCTAAGATGAAAAGTGTTTTTGCTCTTACAAAATTACCCGTCATATTAAATCCCGTAAACGAGTAAATGAGTCTCATTATGGGTAAACACGCATTGGCATTTAAGAAAAACACTAAAACATCTCTTAATATTTACCTGATAGGAATCACAGACTGAACACAGTATGTACCTGTGTTCCTTACGTTCGTGTGTTTAGAGAACAGTTATTCTGTTAAACAGGACAAGTTTTTCTTGCATATCGTATAAAGCTATCCATATTTTACATTGGAGTTGTAAAGCTTTATCTTTATGGGTAAATATAAAAGTCACAAACGCCTCAACATCCGGTTTGCAGAAAAACATGCAAAACGTTAGTAGCTGGCGGTTTCAATGCAAAACATGTCCCTTATAGGCAAGAAAAATAATCTATCATGAGTATTCGGTTCAGACAGGGAATTCCAACCTTCGGTATAAGTGTTTTAATACGAATCTCGGCAGAGCATCGGTTCAGACTGATAAAAGCACTTATACCTCGTTGTTGACGACAGGAAATACAATTGTTTTGATAAAGTCAGTTATGTTCGTGTTTATGTTGCGTATAGACAGTGATCATTAAATAAATACTGAACATGGGATCCCTTCCAAGCAACAAACACAAGATGGAAAAGTAACATTCTCGGTTTTACTTATATTTGTATGAAACAGGGCAAGCATTACACTGGTTGTCGTAAAGCATTACACTGGTTGTCGTAAAGCATTACACTGGTTGTCGTAATAGTACTTAACTATCTCAAATTAAGATTATTTTAATTAAATACATGGTAGTGTTAAATACATGGTAGTGTATGTCATCGTTCCTTATATATATTATCAATCTATTACATGATATTTGGCAAAACAAATAGATGTAATTTATGTCGACAGTAATGTTTAACGGTTTTCGCAGGATAGTTAAATAGAAAGATATAATTGCCTGTGAAGCAATCCGCTCGCTCTTGAGATGGTGAGGCGCATTGTCATTTATCGATTGACAACCTTGCGTAATGAGACGGGAAATGCCATACAAGCATACAAGCATTTCCAAGTAAGTCAATCATAGTTTAAGAGGTTGTCGTTATGGTGTCCTTTTTAGTAATGGTGGTTCTCATTAAATAATGTCAGTATCCCATTAAGATAAATTGATGTATTATTAATTAATGGAGGTGTTTGTGGAAGAATTAAAATATTTCAAAAAAGTTCTCGAGAAAACAAAATGTTGTACAATTACTGAGATTGCTACATTTAATGTTCGACATGTGTATGTACTTCTAATAACATAGCTGAATAGTAAACAACAATTATATTAGTTGTGTAAACATTATACTTCAACTGACAACATAATGTTATTTAACGACTCTTCAATACAGTATTTGTTATTTAGCCGCCCCGGAGAGAGCAAAAGGATATATAGAAATCCGGAAACCTGTTCTACTCTTACTTTCGAATAGATTCCTATGGTTCTTTAACGTGCTCGGAAGAAAAATGTCCTATAACAGGGACCGTCCGGTTTTTGTCACCATCCGACGGACGAGACTAAGGGCTAGTGTTTTGCCCAAAAGAACAAACCGACGCAACTTAGTGGCGCCGGTGAGGATTGATTCCGGATTGAAATAGTGGATTTTAGCAATGAAATAAAAGTGGTATTCCGTACGTGTGAAATATCGACTTTTATTTTTGCACTGCCGGGACTACTTTTAAATGTGCAACCAACACAAATGCACATTAAAACGATTCACAAGACATTCCTACGCAAATGTAAACATGCCAACAGAAAAACACTGCGAATTTTATATTCTATTCAAACATTGATTTGAAATGAATTTTAAAAGTTAAAAGGAAATGACTCCCAATATAAATATATTAAATATGTGTGGTCTATTTGGGTATAAATAAAATATCTTTGGACTGTAAACCGGCTTAGTTAATGAAACTGCTTCCCCTGTTGTTCTAACGTAGTTTCCCTAAAACATGTTTGTAAAATCATTAATAAAAAGAACATATTTTATTTCATCTCAAAGTGAGAAAACTTTCATATTTTCACTCATGCTTCGCATTCGCGAAAAGTTTTCTCACTTCTCGATGAAAATAAATCATATTTTCACTCCAAACCAACAAATATCCGCTATACATTAAGTGTCAATCCGCCTTTGGATGCGTGTGTCTATATATTATCATATTAACCTCAAGACAGCATTTCTATTTCATAGTTGCTTATGTCGAAAGTAGGAGGTTGTCGTTGTGTACGGGTATAAATATTTGAGGAGCAATGTAATCGTGAACAGATAGAAAGGAGATCAGAGCTGCTGGTACAGTTCCTTAATTTTTGTTTTCAAACAAGTATTTAGTAATTCAATGTATGTGCAAGGTAACGAACTAGCAATTATATATACTCAATCAAAACAGTTTAGAACGACATTTTAGAGACATAGAACATATGAACAAACACTGTTATAAGTGTTTAAAGTATTTAGAAATGCTAGGTAAGAATGTAATTTTCAAAAATAAATGTGTTTTATTATTTTCTAAGCGAAGGATCAGAATTACCTCCCATATATTAAAAACAACTTATTTCATTATGAAAACGTATTTCTTTGAACGTCTCACTATTGAATTAATCAACACTATATAATATATGTAGAAAGATCACTTGTGGACCACTGCAAACATACTATAAAATGTCAATTGGTCTTTAAATCTCCCCTCAATCTGCAAACCTTCCTCTGAAGCTCAGAATATCCACAAAAAATCAAAAGTTGACCAGATTATTTTTTTTTAAATTCCAGTCTTTTTCAGCACCCCTCAAAACTAGCTCCATTTCACTAATAATTCAACTGTATTCCTACCCATTTTCAAATTATCATATCTTCCTCGAATATCACCCAGTGGCATCCAAACTTGGCAGAAGTCATGAACATGTTCCAATCTTGTCATCTGAAGGCAGAAATAAGAGAATGATTGCACATTACCATGTTGAGAGCAAACCGATTAACACAGCCCTAGTTTTTTACGGTGTAGGAATCTTCTACCGTCATGGCCAAGGGAGGTAATTCTGTAGTGAGACATTGAACATGTAATATTTGTTTGAAAAACGCGGAAATGTGTTCATAAACGTTTTCTCAAAAAAAATTCGAAATTTCGTAATTTTATAATTACATCCCTTTTCATTGAACTGAGAATTTTTTTCGATCGCCTATACAAGTATCTTCCCATCTTATTTGCTTTATTTTTATCACCTACTTTGTTTATAAATGACTTATTCGTGCAAACATAGAGATTAATTGTTTTATTTTACTCTGTTTACTCTAGAATGTTGTCAATAGAAGAATTAGACTACTAAAACATAAGCATTTAACATGATTTATTGTGCATCATATTACCATATATTTGCAACTGAACAAATTTTATCATCAACTGCAACTAGATTTCAGACTGTAAACTCGTATAGAGTTGACCTCGTACCTTAAACGTGATACTATTACCTAAGTAGATGCTCCGAACGATTGTAAATATCACTCAATGACATTGTGTTTTACATTTTAAATTACTATACGTGTTACATACATTTCAAATGGAGTGAAAATGAAAAACAGTGAACTGTCGTTTAAAGGAGTTCAAAATAGTCAAGGAGACATCTTATACAGTTTACATGATATAGCCTTAAATGTACACTTCAACATCACAGGTACGTGTACCAGATGGCCTCGCGTCAGAGTTGATAATCAAAATTAGTGTGTTAACGAATACTCTATCTGGTTATTGATATGACAAATCAAATATAACACTTGACGTTCAACTTGTCTGTTCCTTATGTGTCTTCATAATTTACTATAAACATGTAATTTTCTGTATGATTACACAGCTATACATGCCTGATGTCGGTGATTTTGTCTAAGCATATTAAAAAACTGCGGGTTAGCACTTAAGTGTTGCGTTCAGAGTCGGTATCAATCAGGCTTTATTCTGTGAGTAATACGATAATTGCCACGTTAAGGCTTATCCAGGACGCCATGTGGGCATTATTATTTGGCATCTAATAAATAAAATTGCAATAGTTAACATGGTTAGTGATAACTCTAGGTAATAAATTGATATTCAGATTTGAATTATGACTGCTTAAGTTGTGCATTTTATAAACGTTTACTTTTTTTCCCCTCCAGACTATGATATTTCCATAGAAACACTTTAACCACTTAACAAATGAAAGGTAAATTAAAAACATTAACTAATGTGCTGGATGCTTATGTAAGAACATTACGGGTGATGGATATATATTGTTAACTTTTAAGTCGGATATCTTCATACGTACAGCCTTAAACAATTACATTTTTTTGTTGCATAATTTCATTTTTAGATGTAGTGTTGAGTTACACTGATCAATTGAAATAAAATGTAAAAGCACCGTTTGTTTCTGTCTATGGTATTTAAATTAATTAAATATGTATGTCAAGTTTAGTTCTATACCTCAACATGTATTATTCGCATCGGATGCCTACATATGTCTCACTGTGTTGCTTGTGTGTCTTTTTTCATTTCACCTAGGGAAAATACACATTAAATAAGGAAGCTGACTTGCCTATTCTGTTTAACATTACGTGGTCCCGCCTTAATTCCATTAAGCGATGGGAAAGCATACATGAAAAGGATTTAATAACGGATATTTCGACAATGAAACATTTAAAAACAGTTTTTACTGAAAACATTTGATGATCTGTTTAGAATTACATATTAAATGTTTTAATTTTACAATATGCAAACTTTTTAAGTCGAAAGTAAAGTTTTATTGTATACCCCAGCCAACCCCGTTCGCTTATTTGAGAGAGGGTTGGATGGGGTATGAACGTTAATACTCGGACCACGTAATGATATCTGCAAACAACTTGATCAAGCCATTTTGTCATTACGATGTTATCGTTGTTTCCATATTTCAGGATGTATGATAACACCAAATTATAAAGCGTTGCAAACTTTTTTATTAAAATGTGTTTATCAAATATTTTTGATAGGATAATGCAAGCTAATACCTTTTTAAGTATGTTTTATGAATATCTAACTGTTTGAAATTACATGTATCATAGTTATACAAGATCTAATTAAAAAAGCATCATTTTAGAGGTATATCTAATATCGGGACCAGAGGCAAGTGATGATAAGTCTGGAAGGAAGATACTTTACAGGTTACTGATGTGTTCCTTTACGCACGAGTTTAGTCATATATTTGATAGTAGGGGTAGGACACGGTTCCGCTATCAATTTATATCCACTTTGTTTGCACATTTTACGTATACCAGGTTTTAATTACAGAAATAACATGCTTTCAAACTTTTAAAGAATGTTATACCCTATTACAGTAACACATAATTGAATTGGATTTTAAGGCGCACCAACACATGAAAAGGTTATATGGCGCCTAAAAGGCATGAACATGCCAGGCTCATCTTCCATGTACATCGAGATAAAATATGGAAAATGGGCCTAGAACCTTCTCACCCTGAACTGCAGAGTTGCTGCAAATGCTATCATAGAAATGCCATTTACGCTGGAGCCACGTTATTGTTTTTCTGCCACTGCTTTTTTGATGCGAGCGAGATAGCACCTGCAACAATGCAGGGATCATGATGAAGACCTTTAATGAACATGAACAAAAAATTATAAAATGAACATGAATTTGGTGGGATTCTACCCCTCTGCCTATCCCTCCAAAGGGATCTGCAGTGGCCCTATTCTTTGCCCCGTGACCAAACGGGGCCCCCGAGAACCACACGGGGCCAGTAACAAATAACCTAAGGTTACTATATATAAAGAACATTTCATAACAAACACTGATGTTAACAATGTCAAAATAAAACACGAATGCTATTATTTAATACCAGCACATGTCTTATAATTTGCCATCCAACGATGAATGGAAAAATCAAAAATTTCCGCTAACCAGTACCTATTACAAAACAAGTAAAATCACCTAATGTTTTATTTATTCAAACCCGAATTTCATCAGTGTTTCTTCAAAATAGATTCCGCGGTCTTTTCTGGAGGCAATCTAGGATAATTATGGATGCAAACGAACCAGACATACTTAATTTAGTTTGCATATAAAACGAGTCCTACCGCACGTTTAATAATAAATAATGTGAACATTCATCAAACAATACAGTCTGGAAAACTGGCCGATATCGACATAAATAATATTTATTGCGCAGTAATTAATGGCTTTAAACACTTGTGCTATGTCCTTTATCTGTAATTTATTATACATGATCAAAATAAAATATTTAATAAAAGGCTCGAACAAACGATATTGTTTAACAAATAATGCATGGTGCTGAGATCAATATGCCAGTTTATGGACAGACCTAGAATGTTATATGGACCGAAGCGAAGCAACGGTCCATATGCAGTTTATCGACTTGCATTTTTGCAATTGAATTACACATCTTGATATTTTCCCCGAATATGTTTATTTATATGACAAGCCTTATGATTCCTTTCGATATAAAACAATACGACATGAACTATTATGTGCTTCCTAAGTTTTGCTGAATCCGTATTTTCCAAAAAGAGTTAACATGAACTTAGACTTTGATAATTATTACATTTATGTCAACTTCTAGTTTGAAACATCAGCTGCAGCCATTACTAAGATTTCCACCTTTTTAAGCAATACGTTTCATTACTTTCTTATAAAAAAAGAAAAGAAAAAAACATATAACTTAAGATTTAGGGCCAGGGTACACACACTTGCAAATATATTTTGCTCCTAGCGTAATAAGAACAAATATTCAACATTTGCAAAAGGAATATAAAAAATAATATAAAATGAGAAATTTGGAAATCACTGAACGCGATAAATATAAAACATATTGTAGTCTCGGTTTGATTGAGACCATTCATGAACAGTAGTGGAGATGCTGGCTACCGTTCACGCCCTCTAGCCCCGGGTTAAGCAGAACTCAATATTTAAAATGTCAATAGTAAGACATGTTGAGCCATCCCGAAGATGATATGCATATGACGGTGAACATAGAACCTTCGAAGTGGTATTTTCATACAATTCCATGGCCAGTGGCGTATGCTCCCATTTTATAACAAAATGCTTTGCCCTAAGCAAGAAAACAATGGGCGAAAGTAACAAAATGAAATTTAGCTGGGAGCAGAGGCTATGACGCCTGCGTATAACAAGACTACATTAAAAAGCAGACGACATAACCTAAGGGTGATTAAACACTACTCAAAGCCTTTAACGTCTGAAGTAGTGGAACCACATATTTGAAATTAAAGTTAGAAAACAAATTAGATATTTGTGAACATACCACCAATATATGTGTATACATACCTTGATCAACGTCCCCAAAGATCGGAATTAATATCAGTTCTGGGTTCAAGCATGGGGAGATGTTTAACCGCCGCCTGATTGTACAGGCAACACTACTGTGATATACGAAATGAGTATGAAAGCAGATATTTGGAAATCACCGAACACGATAAATATGAAGCATATTGTAGTCTCGGTTTGATTGAGACTATTCATGAACGGTGGTGTAGATGCTGGCTACCGTTCATGCCCTCTAGCCCCAGGTTGAGCAGAACTCAATAATCAAAATGTTGAGCCATCCCGAAGATGGTATGCATATGACGGTGAACATAGAACCTTTAATGTGGTATTTTCATACAATTCCACGACCAGTGGCGTATTGTCCCAGTTTCTAACAAAATGGTTTGCCCTAAGCAAGAAAACAATGAGCGAAATTTACAAAATGAAATTTAGTTGGAAGCAGATGCTATGACGCCTGCGTATCACAAGACTAAATTAAAAAGCAGACGACATAACCTAAGGGTGATTAAACACTACTCAGAGCCTTTAATGTCTGAAGTAGTGGAACCACATATTTGAAATTAAAGTTAGAAAACAAGTTTGGTATTTGTGAACGTACCACCAATATGCCACCTTCGGGGCATAGTATTTTGTTGCATGCCATCTTCGGGATAGTTACAATTATGTGCTATTGATTTTATTAATATTGAGTTCTGCTCAACCTGGGGCTAGAGGGCGTGAACGGTAGCTAACATATTTCACTACCGTTCATGAACAGTCTCAGTCAAACCGAGACTGCAATATTTCGTATGTGTCGTGGTCGGCCGTTTCCAAAGATTCACTCTCATACTCTTTATATGTGTATACATATCGGGCTCAACATATCTCCAAAGATCGGAATGAATATCAGTTCTGGGCTCAAGCACGGGGAGATGTTTAGCTCTGCTGCACTGCACAGGCAACACAACTGTGATATATGAAATGAGTATGAAAGGAGAAATTTGGAAATCACCGAACACGATAAATATAAAAAAATAGTGCAGTCTCGGTTTGATTGAGACTGTTCATGAACGGAAGTGGGAACATGCTAGCTACCGTTCACGCCCTCTAGCCACCACTAGAACTCAATATTTAAAATGTAAATAGTACGAAATGTTGAGCCATCCCGAAGATGGTATGTATATGTGAGACTGGAACCTTCAATGTGGTATTTTCATACCATTCCGTGGCCAGCGGCGTATGGTCTTAGTGTCTAACAAAATGCTTTGCCCTAAATGAGAAAACAACGGGCGATATAAACAAAATGGAGTTTAGTTGGGAGCAGAGGTTATGAAGCCTGCGTATCCCATGTTATAGTCAAAAGACTAAATTAAAAAGCATACAGCTTATCCTAAGGGTGATTAAACAATACTCTCAGAGCCTTTAAAGGCTGAAGTAATGGAACCACATATTTTGATATATATATATTTATGAACAAGTGGACACATTTTGGACGGATACTCTATCACAATCTACAAAAGTTTTAATACACGTCTTACAACACTAAATCAAAACAAAATAGAACTGGGCTATATTTCTCCGCATACAATGACCAATTGCAGGAATTACCTTTTATAATAGGGAATACATTTGAATACACTTCGGTGTTAGATATGCTTTTATCACATAACGACCCTTGACAGCAGTGTCGAACACACATTTTATATTCTATTGTTCTATTGTATGTTCACAAGTGTAATACAAACTGGACATATTTTGATTGGTTAAGCATGAAATATATGAGTTCATCCGCATCGAAGTCATGAACGTATTTTTTGCCAGCAACTTATATCATATTAAAAATTATACATATCAGTTTGTAATGTGTTACAACTCGGCATAAAATGGCCTTTTGTAAAGATATAAAACGCGAACTCTTTGATACCCAAGGTTATGTGAGACATGACGTTTTGACGTCACATAACGTATTGGCGTCAAATGATACCCAAGGTTATGTGAGACATGACGTTATGACATCACCTAACGTTTTGGCGTCAAATGATACCAAGGTTATGTGAGACATGACGTTATGACGTCACATAAAGTTTTGACGTCAAATGATACCCAAGGTTATGTGAGATATGACGTTATGACGTCACCTAACGTTTTGGCGTCAAATGATACCAAAGTTATGTGAGATATGACGTTATGACGTCACATACAGTTTTGACGTCAAATGATACCCAAGGTTATGTGAGACATGAAGTTATGACATCATTTAACGGTTTGGTGTCAAATGACTTGCTTTTATGACTTTTTTTGCGATAAAGCTTGTCTGACTCGTGACGGTTTTATGTCATTCTGAATTATACATGTATTTGACATATTTGATAATAATGTTATGTGATAAAAAAGATCCTAATCTCGTCCACATTCCATATAAGATTTATAAAAATCGTTATGAATTATTTTTAATTTTAACTCGCCAAAAGGCTCGTTAAAATTAAAATAATTCATATCGTTTCATAAATCTTACATAAAATGGGGACTCGTTTAAGATCCTATATACAAGTGGTTATACAACTTATAGCGCCTATATAATTGAACAAATCTCACAACACGTCTCTAGCGTTTTGCTTGCCTGTAAATAATGTGAATTTATTTGCTTTAGTTGGGTAAAGCTGCATGTGCTATATTTTTGTGAAGTTTATTTCCTTTTCCTTTTCGACTGAAGTTGCTATATAACACTTGCTATATACTTCTGTTTCTAGCCCAGTGGTAAGAGCAATGGGCCTACATTCGGAGGGTCATGGGTTCAAACCCCGCCGGATGCAGGTCACTCCATATTCGTTATTCATTGGTTCTTTACTTATCATTCATCACCATTCGGCAAAAAAATTCACATTCTCTGCCAGTGTATCTGCTTGAGTACATGTAGTTACTACCCATCTGCTGTCTTGTGACGATGCTAAGACGACGTTAACTGAACAGAGTTTCGTTGGTTCTTCGTCTGGGGCATCTTAAGTATGAAGTGGCCAGTAGCCCAGTAGTGGCTTAGTAGCTTCACAATAATATACAATAATATATGACATATCAGTAAATTCCTAGCAATAGTTCACTCTAAGGGCAAAAACACAGAAAGATCTGGCGAACAATGGTTGAACAGCGAAATTCGTCGTAGAAAGTATCAGTAATATTTCAGCAGGAAGTATTACAGTACAGATAGTTATCAAATATGAGGGACAACATAGTTGGCGAAAGATGGTGTAAGGGAACCGAATGATAGGAGAAGATTAGAGTGTTGAAAAGGTGGACAAAACCAAAAAAAAATAGGCTATACTCTTTAAATATTAATGTCATTAAGTATTATATTCTTAGTTGTAGCTCCTCTGTGTAACAATGTATGAGTGTTAGCTCCTCTGTGTAACAATGCATGAGTGCTAGCTCCTCTGTGTAACAATGCATGAGTGCTAGCTCCTCTGTGTAACAATGCATGAGTGTTAGCTCCGCTGTGTAACAATGCATGAGTGCTAGCTCCTCTGTGTAACAATGCATGAGTGTTAGCTCCTCCTCTGTGTAACAATGTATGAGTGTTAGCTCCTCTGTGTAACAATGCATGAGTGCTAGCTCCTCTGTGTAACAATGCATGAGTGCTAGCTCCTCTGTGTAACAATGCATGAGTGTTAGCTCCGCTGTGTAACAATGCATGAGTGCTAGCTCCTCTGTGTAACAATGCATGAGTGTTAGCTCCTCTGTGTAACAATGCATGAGTGTTAGCTCCGCTGTGTAACCATGCATGAGTGCTAGCTCCTCTGTGTAACAATGCATGAGTGTTAGCTCCGCTGTGTAACAATGCATGAGTGTTAGCTCCTCTGTGTATCAATGCATGAGTGTTAGCTCCGCTGTGTAACAATGCATGAGTGTTAGCTCCTCTGTGTAACAATGCATGAGTGTTAGCTCCTCTGTGTAACAATGCATGAATGTTAGCTCCGCTGTGTAACAATACATGAGTGTTAGCTCCTCTGTGTAACAATGCATGAATGTTAGCACCTCTGTGTAACAATGCATGAATGTTAGCTCCGCTGTGTAACAATGCATGAGTGTTAGCTCCTCTGTGTAACAATGCATGAGTGTTAGCTCCTCTGTGTAACAATGCATGAGTGTTAGCTCCTCTGTGTAACAATGCATGAGTGTCTATCGACATTGTGTCGCTGTAAGCTGTTTATGCTGTCCTTTTTATGTTGTAATATTGTGCCAGCTTCACAGCTTAACTATTTCTTAGTTATCGAATAATCAATTTTTTGAGATTTAATCATCGTAGTTTGCCGATGTTTTATAAATCATATAAGAGCATTAATTTATTTGACAGACTCCGTTTTTGAATTTGACAGAGTTGACAGATTTATATTTAATTATTATATTTTACCACTCTAGCTAGGAGGTTAGCAGGTACAGAGTTCATCTGCGGTACATTTGTGATTACGTGTGCCTGTGCGCGTACGTGCATAAACATATTATTTTATTTAAAATTTAAGGTGCTGTGTGTAATATTGTTTAAGTTATAAGATAAACGTCTGCAATAACAAACCTTGTACATACTTCGATTTTTATTTATTTGATTAAAGAAACAAAACGACATTTCCCAACAACATCAGTCACACATTACACATTCATTTTTATAACACTGTCTTACTTAATCTAAAATAATTGTCATGATTTATTTAGTGTAAATTAGATCTGCGGTAGCTGATGAAATAGCTCCGCCATTTTGGTAAAATGCTGTTTGTAGAAAACACAGCTAACGTAAGTTTGTTTTCAAGAACATGAAATTATGCGGGCTGCAATGTATGTCGATTAAAACGAAAATACGTGCTTGCATACCATAAGGTTATCCAGGATTATATGGTGATGGAAAGCCTGATCTTATGGGGGATGATAAATGTCACGCGTATCAATAAATTCAATAGTTGCGTGACGTCATTTTGTAAGGGTACATGCACAACAATAATAGTTGTCGAAGTCAACCCACAACATGGCAATGATATACAAACCAAATATAATCAATCATGAGTACATGTATCTGGTTCAGAAAATTCAGGAATTCCAACCAATGGTATAACTGTTAATGCAGAGCCTCAGTTCCGATACAAATATATACAGTGAGTTGGAATTTCCGATCGTCACCGAGAATCCATGAAATATTCTTATAATTTATATACGTCATACTCGTCATACTCGTCATTTTCCGGGACATTAAGCAGTTGTCCCAATGCAAATGAAGTAGGGTCGATGTTTATATACATTTTTATTCATCAAAATATAGCAGCCCCCACCCAGGATACCAATGTTATCTGTCCCTACCATATAAATGTCGCCCTGTTTAATGAGAGTCCTTCACCTCATCTTGATGATATCGTGACTTCATTGATTGTGATAACCTAGGAGGCCCCATTTAGTACATCAAACATTTCTTCTACCCGCGGTAGGTCATATGCATCCGTGATTAACTTGTAACTGAGCATTATGTAGTCCACACACACATATTTTGTCCATCAATGGTTATTTTTATAAAAAATAAATAAATTAATAGTTCCGTTCTGTGAGTTTTTCGCCTATTAATGCTGCCTTGATGGTTAGAGAATAGTTCATGGAAGGGATTTCTTTATTTACGCTGTCTCTTTTTAATGGGATGAAAGTAGGGTAAGTGTGAGGATTGGTTGCACCCTAGAACCTGGTTTAAACCCACAGCGTTTGTTTTGCCACTGACCGTTCAATGGAGGTAACCCTATTGTCAACCCTTTTTGTGTTTGTGACGTCATATGCCTTCATTGCCATTCATGTTTGTCGTTTTGCGTATTTATGGGTTTACTGTGTTCTGTGAAAGCTGCATTTCCTGTTCGACATTTATACTTATTTTTTGTCTATTCATTGCTGTCTAGTTTGGTAAAGGATATAGCCTATCGGGCAATTCTTATTTACAATGTCCTGTTTGGCTGGGATGTTAATAGGGTTAGCGCGAAGTTTAGTGCACTCTATGTGCACTCTATAGGCGGTGTTCTTATTATCATCCATTTCATGACTCTGTGGTATATACTGAAGTGAAAAAGAAATGCAACTCGGGAATTTCCGCTATAAACTGTATATACTGCACACTTAATACCACATACTATTTCAAAGAAATCCCAAAGAAATCCCAAGATGATTTGTAAAAAAAGATGTTGCTGTTAGTTAGAGAAAGGACACAACTGCGATGTTGTAGACGTTTTAATCACAGTACACTTTGTAACAAGAAATGCATAAATGTTTAAGTTCCTCTTTGAAAATTTGACCCATTTCAGTACTGTATTTATCGTAAAGAGTTTTGCAAAAGTTTGCATCCTAAGTTTGCTCACATGCTTGAGCCAAAACGCACACTTTGTCAATAATGAAACTTTGAAGGAATACTATTTGCTGTATTATGTGTTGTTTAGACATTTTGTCTGAAATGAAAGGTCTTACAAAGCCATGTATCTTTCGATTAACAGCAGCATATTGTACATACAGTATATAGGAACAATTCTCGAGTTGCGTTTAATTTTCGCTTCAGTATACTTTGCTTCTGTTTATCCTTGTAATACTAGCTGTTTGTTATTAATGCGTGTTTTGGTTGACTGTTATATGCGAATGCTACATTTACTGTTGGACAACAATATAAGTGTAAACTATGTAGGGCACATTTTTTCGAAAGTATCCATTTTATGTCAACAGCCGTTTGCGACTTTTGAAGTTAAGAAACACTGTTGAGTATTAAGACAATATTTTTTGTATCGAGAGATATTGCAAATTGTTATTTAGCTGCGTTCGTCTAAACAAAGGACATCCCTAAGTACAGTATCAGCTTTCAAAAATGTTTATTGTAAGAAATTTATAAATCTCTCTTTGCGTAAACACTTTACAAAGCAATGCTACCTTGGTGGTTTTATGAACCATTGAAAGAAATGTAAATATAATAGCTTCATATGGCATTCTCTAAAGCTGGTGAAAAGAATCAAAGAGGAAAAGAAGCATTCAAGGACGACAGTCAACCACAAACATACACAGAAACAACAAAAACGACTTTAAAGATGAATAAAAGTCAAGATAAGACATCACAAACAAAAACAGGTTGACAATAAGGCAACCGCCTAGTAACGGACAGTGGAAAAAAAGCTGATGGGATTTAAACCAGGTTCTAGGGTGCACCAAACCTCACTCTTACCCTATTGTCATCCCAATAAACGTGACCGTGTAAATACAGATATCCCCGCCAGTTTATAGTCTCTAACAAACAATGCAGCATTAAAAAGGCAATCTAAGTAAAACACATAAATGATCATGTATATATAATAAAAAAAAAACAGCCCAGAAAGCCACAAAGTAATTACTCAATGAATTGGCAGAAGCCAGAGCAACAAGAGAACAAACCATTTGATAAATGTCTCTTTTAGAGTCACGAACTATTTCATCGCCAAACATGAGTTGAACCTAGATCCTTGTGAAGACTTGGATTATGTTGTATGCTTAACGACACAAGTTGGTCATGGACACTTGAGACTGGTTTTGCAATCCGGATTGCTTGGATTCGTCAAATTAACTGACCTTTTTTTTTAATACTTTTCTTGATCCATTTTTATATGGTTTGCTTGTGGAATTTGTGTCGTTCAAAATTCACATATGCATTATTATATGAAATATTATATACTTATATAATGGAGAATAATGTACTCCTGTTCGAATATACTAGAATATTATTATTATTATTTTTATTATATACCGAAACGAAAAAGAAACGCAACTCGGGAATTTCCGCAATATGTTTTATGTACAATATGCTGCTGTTAATTGAATGATTCATGACTACGTAAGAACTTTCTTTTCGGAAAAAAGACTAAAACAACACATAACACAGCAAATATTATTCCTTCAAAGTTTCATTATTGACAGAATACGCGTCTAGCAGAAGCATGTGAGTAAACTTAGGACGCAAAAGTTTGCAAACTCTTTATCAAGGGTAGCAAACTACGTCACGCGCAGGCGCCAAAACGGATCCGTTTACATACACGGAAGGGCTGGTAAATGGATTTTTATTAAGATTTACAAAACATTTGGTAAACTGACAATGCCTACCGTACCGCATGTATTAGAAGGCTTTTATTAAACCTTAAATAAGCATTAATTTCCCAACCGTTCGTTTGTTTACTGCGATACAATCGCATTTCCACCAAAATGTAAACGGTACCCGGCTTTGAAATGAGTTTGTATCGAAGTAAACTGACACACTGCTGGGAGATTATAGCTTATGTAAGGTTTAATACAAACCTTCTCATCTGGTACGGTAGGCATTGTCAATCCACCAAATGTTTCGTAAAACTTAGTAAAGATCCACTTACCAGCTCCCGAATCGAGCTTCTGTATATGTAAACGGATCTGTTTTAGCGCGTGCGAGTGACGTAGTTTGCTACACTTGTTTACGTTAAATACAGTACGGAAATGGCTCAATTTTTCAAAGAGGAACTTCAACATTTATGAATGTTTTGTTACAAAGTGTACAGTGATTGAAATATCTACAACCTCACAGTTGTGTCCTTCCTCTTACTAACTGCAACTTCTTTTTTACAAAACATCTTGGGATTTCTTTGGAATATTATGTGGAATTTAGTGTGCAGTATATACAATATATAGCAGAAATTCCCGATTTGCCTTTCTTTTTCGCTTTAGTATAGTATGCTATAATGTAAAAGCAAAAGCTAGAAAAATATTCCAAATTGCTCCCTCTCTTCAATTATTAACTAGTTTCTGGTCGGTTAGAAATGTATCAACGTTCAAGTATGCGAATGGCAACTCCAGACTTTAATAAGATGCATTTGTGGTTTAAATCAAGTAATACCGTAAAACCAATTATAAGAATAATACAGACCAGTTTCTGGTCGGTTAGAAATGTATCAACGTTCAAGTATGCGAATGGCAACTCCAGACTTTAATAAGCTGCATTTGTGGTATAAATCAATTAATACCGTAAAACCAATTATAAGAATAATACAGACAGAGGCACTACGCACCCATTAATTATGTCAGCGCAGGCTTGTTTTATCCATGATAAGCTTCGTGAACTGGTTTGTGTCCGGTTAATTGATATTTTGGACTTGCGTTTGTCAGTTCAGTACACGAAGCGATTGATGAAATGATGAAATTGCTTGATTAGATGATGTTGTGAAAAATTATTATTTTAGTACGTTTCTAAAACATCTTGCTCTATTTATAGACAGTGTTTGTATGACGATTATGCAATGCTTTAAGTCTAAATGAAAAAGCGTGAGTACACGTGATTGTCTCCAGATCAAAACCTGGTGGGCGGGTCTTGAAGACCATCGATACCAAGCGCCGTAGGCCCGCGGTTTAGATGTGTTTCAAGTCCCAACCACCAGGTTTTGATCTCGCAAAATATAAACCCGCTGGAAATATTTTATGTTTTATCTGACATGGCTTTTTATGTATTTTATACACACATTTTCGAGAGATTGAACATAATACAAACACATTCTCACAACTTACATTGTACGTCCATCTCTCAGCACCAAGCGAAAGTAACTATACAGCTTTATCGTGTTTCGAACAAGTTCAATTTGTTGTTCGAACGTAACGTTGCCTGAAACTAATGTAATCGTTGTTTTGGAAGTTTTCCGACGTTGAAAATCGTTTAAGATGACGTTCTAACTGTTGAAGGACGTGACGTCAGAGGTTTATATATATATTTTTTAAAACATCAGCGTTGAGTATTTGTATAAACCGTGTTAGATATAGTATTTCAAATTAGGAAATACATGTGCCGGTACCGTTTATGGCGTTTACGACATTTCCGACGTCTGGGACACATAGGCTACCACAATAATTCAGACATCTATTTATAATTATATAATTATATATTTAAAACAGCATTACCTTTTACTGTACTATCTCAAAAGTGAAAGTAATATATATATATATATATATACGTATTCTGTATACAGGTATAGTTTTTTGCTTAAGGACACACTTGGTCATTGAAAAAGCATGGGAAGCTTGAATATTTACAACCAGCACGCTTCATAGCTGATCAACTAAGGTATATAAATTGAGGCCCGCTCTTAGTTATTTATTTGTATACCATTGCTATATTGAGTGTAAGAATAGCTAAACAAGACTTTGCAATTACTTTAATGAAGATATATATGTTCATAATTTAGCTTTTGAATACAAAACTTATCTGGTATTTCTTAATTGTTTTTAGACCAAAAATTAGAGCACAACACAATACATATACAACATTCTTTAATGTGGTATCATGTGTACTGGTCACAAATGCTTTATTAGGTGGGCCTCATAATCTGCTGAAAATTTGAATATCACACTTTGCTCATGACATTGTCTGGCTAACAGTGATTTACAGTTACCTATAGAAATTTTCTCGCCCCAAATACAATAGGCTCGAAATATGTCTTTAACGGATTCACAAACTGAATGTAATAAACTTACAGCTTAATTTGAATACGTTCACATGTTTGAAGTACTTGTATTTGCTTAAAGCTACAGACGCCCTATATCAATCGATTTATTCTTTGTAGGCGTGTCTTTATTTGTAACTTCATGTTCACCAGTTCATGTCGAAATCGGGTATTTAAGCGAGCAAATATAGCGCATTAAATCATTTACTCTATATACATCGACCAGTGCACATCGTACCTATACACAGGTAACAATAATTTTTACCGAAAAAAAAAAGTTATCTTCTTTCGGGGCTCGAACACACGACCTTCTGATTTCAAGTCCTGTGCTCTATCCACTGAACTACAACGCTACTTGAGAAAATAGTCTACTATCTACCATACATTATGAGGCAAAATAACTTAACATATTTGAACGCAACTAAAGATGGATCAATAAATATGCAGTCCATATTGTCGCACGTGTAAATTAACATTGCCTGGTGTAATACTGTATCTTATCAATATGAAACTAATACTTCGTCTCAAATCAACCATATATCGACTTATTATTTAGCGCTTGATGAGTTTGTGTGCGCGCTCTTGTTATTACGTAATGCCTATTTAGTGTTAAAATTGCTACAAAATGCCAATAAATAGCAGTGGTCTAGAGGTTCAGCGTACATCTTTCAAATCTTACAAGTGCAAGACTGTGGTTCAAATCCCGTTCCGGGCAACTATTTTGTTATCACATATATTCTGGAGCCGTATATTTATCGATATTACCTGTACGGAGGCTAAATAAAAATGCGAAATTTTACGTATCGATTTCTCCTTATATACCGACTTTTGGGGTGTTCGTCGATTTGAAACTACTACACACGTGACTCATTCATATTCATGAGTTATTACCAGTTAACATAGGGACTGTACAGCTTTAAGATACAATGCACCTGGGTAGTTTCTAAAGTTTCGATACACGTTGACAATTGCTCACCTAATATTGTAGGACACGTTCTTTTTCTGCACTATTAACATGATTAACACTGTCGTGTAACCTGTACGGCTATTGTACGGCTAGCCGATTTTGTTTTTTCAAGATGGCGGATATGTCGACATGCGAAAAGTAAGTGCCTTACATTTTTACTCGTTACTTACTTAATTCGGCGTGACGTGCATAGATATGTATGCTGACAGTTAGATAAATGATTTCTTTACACTCGGCTGCATAGTAACAAGAAAAAGATGTACTACTTTGTGAAAATTCATCGCTGAAGCATGTCATTTTTTGTCGATTTGAAATCGAAGAGAGGAGTCGCACCTGTTTTGAACCATAACTGGCTTGTTTCTTCATGGATCGAAGCAAAATAACTTGTATTACTTACTTTATGATGATATCGAAATGGGCAGATAACTAATTTCTTGTAAACTATGCAATAAATAAGAAAAAAATCTTATTTAAAATATATTAGATTAAGATAAAGATTTTATAACGGATATTTCTACAATAAAACACGTTTAAATTTTTTTTTACTGAAACGAATGCGTTAACCTGTTTAACATTACCTACTAATTGCTTTAATTTTACAATAGGCGAAACGTTTAAGCCGAAATTAAGGCTTAATTTCGGCATACCCCAGCCAACCCCATTTATTTTCTCTCCTTGGAGAAGGGGTTGGATGGGGTATGAACATTAATACTCGGACCACGTAATGACATGTAATTAGGCCGAGTTGTGTTTAATATAAAGTGAAACTGAAAAGATCATTGGATAAATGTTACATGTAGTGGTTGAAATGTAGTACGTTAATATTGTTGGTTAGAAGAACTTGACGCCAGTGTTGTATGTTAATATTTGAATGTAAAACACCATGCTAAAAACGTTTAATCAGGTAGCAAATCATGAACATAGTACTTTTTTCAATTGATCTGATCGTGTGTTGATCGTGTGTTGTTTGAAGTTTTATTTTATTTTATTTTAATAACATTTCATGTCTAGAATCTAGAATAATGTGTATACGATTACAGTTAATTCAGCGTAAAGCCATAAATTTTCCACATAATTCTGTTTTTATGTTTCTCAGAAAACTGAAGAATACCGAGAGAGATTAACATATAAAGAACCTAATGGATTCTCAAAAAATTGTAATTTGTTTCAATTTGTATCTCGTAATGCATGTCTGCAACGTTCAATGGATGAACAAATGCAAAACGGTAACATAGCATATTATATGTGAATATCTTTATTGGATTATTTAATTAATGTAGACGATTCTTTGAAAATGTCTATTGTATGTAAACGCAATTTTTGCAGTTTAGGTAAGAGTATCAAAACTACGTAAGGATAGTCTTTTTAAAGGATGATATACTATTTAAGTCAACTGTCTTAAACCACCTCCATGAGATGCTATTATAAGAATATTTCATGGGTATCCGGTTAAGTTAGGGAATTCCAACCCGAGGTATACGTGTTTTTATCGGAACCGAGGCTCTATCTGAACCGAATACCCATGATAGATTATTTTTCTTGCATATCAGAGACATGTTGTGCGTTGACGCCGCCAGCTACTAACGTTTTTCATGTTTTCCGGCATACCGGATGTTGGTGCGCGTGAATTTTATCTCGACCCTAGGGTGAGATGGAAATATCTAGCCCCGGTAAAATGAAGGAAATCCTTGTCCGGTATGCAAGAATACTTAATTCACATTCAAAGGGTTATTTGAGTTAAGCAGCTTTCGTTTATGTATATATATACTAAGAGTCCAAACATAATTCTTGCTCCTAACATTTCAAAAAGTATTGGAAAAACGCAAGTAACATCTCTTTATCTGATACAGATTATGTATGACTGGAAGCATAAATACTCTGTTAATTAATTTTCGTAAAATGCCCATTTAATGTAGTCAACATTCTCGTGATGACAATATAATTATTAAATCGAAAAGAAACGATAGTGTAACTGTACTTATAGCTTGTATTGATATTGAACTAGATATTAGAAAACGTATAAAGAAAATCAATCTCAAAATAAAAGTAACATCAGTCATAATAGTGCCCATACAAGGATATTGCACAATCTCCGTTGTAGACAACTTTATGAAAGCCATCTTCTAAAGTATCCACTAGAGATGTAATAGAGTCATGCTACAACAGAATAGTGTTGATGGCCATTAGTTCTAGACAACTAATGAAAGCATTTAAGGTATAATGCAACGTATCCTTTACATAATGTAAAACATGGTATCACAGAGTCGCGTTGAATTCCATCAGTAGTGCTATATACGTGATGACAATGACGTAATCTAGTCAGTTTTATTCGCTCTTTCGCGCTGCTTTTAGGAGTTTAGCATTGTAAAAAATGGTTTTCTAAAAGCATGCTGAAACATTGCCACCTTGACGGCGCACATTATATTTTACCGGCGGCAATGAACGAGATGACACAGCCATATTGTTCTTCAGTAATACGGGCATTGCTATACATTAATTAACCATGCACTTTAAAAAAACACACCACATAACCGTTACGAATTTCAAGTGGAATATATTTATGGCCGATACATGTCATTTATGGGAGTTTTATGTGTTCTGTGGATGGCATTGTCGTTACCTGTAATTGATAATTGATACACTTACAGCTCAGTGCCAGTTGTATTTTGATAGGGAGTGAAACGCTGCACTGATGTTTGAATGGAGTTATTATTTGTTTATCAGTTTGATCTTATCACGGTTGAAGACTAATTATGTATGCTGTGTTAGCATGACATTGTTGTTACATTGCAGTATTTCACTTATTTAGTCGTCATGTGACATTAAGATGCTTAAACTGGTAAATGGTTTTACGTTTCAGTTTATCGTTTCAGTACAGGTTTACTAATAACTATTACATTAACATATTTATGTATTAATCATTAATACGTCATTCTAACGCGAATGTATTAATACAACGTTTATATAAGATTCTAACACGATCTGTTCAGTCTTTCATATACACAAAGAAGAGAGACAGCTGTATGATAATCTACGATAAAATACAGCTGTTCCATTAATTCCCCGCGTATATTTCATATGTTGGAAGCGCCACGTTAAATGACGTCACATGGTAAATATACGTCACGAAGACAAACTCAACAGTAATTTTAATGAAATGTTAATTACAACAAACTTGCATTGCTCCAAACCGTGCACACACCCGAAATAAACTCATCATATGAATCACATATGCATGCAGTACATATAACATTAATAAGCATGTTTGACAAGCTGATAACGTTTGACGTCATACAGCGCAAGCTATATGACGTAAGCAATGACTTAATTGTTTGTTACGTGACTACTAGTGTATTGAAACGCAGAACTTTGCATACGGGGGCGCCAAATGGAACAGCCTATAAAAATAGCAACCTGATTATCTTGACCTCCGAGATAATATATAGTGCCCAAACAATAGCGTAAACAATGGGGTTATTGTTGTGTTAGAATCGAAATAATAAATACGCATCTGTATTTTATCGGTGAATAAAATACAGTTAGCCGTTCGGATGCGAGTAATTAAATCACTCGTACTAACGCACTCGTGATTTAATTACTACGCATCCAAACTCCTTACTGTATTTTATTCACCGATAAAACACAGGTACATATTTATTATTTCTTAATTACAGATTTAGTTCGATCATATTAGTTCCTTTCTCTTGGGATATTTAAAAAAAGAATACAAAACGAATATTTACTTCAGTTCGACATGATAAAGGTCATCCTTGGTGTATATTTTTTGATATCAAAGTGTTTGAAAACAAATCCGTTTAAACAGCTATCTTTGTTTAGATTTAACATCAAACAAATGTACATACATATGTCCCCAACTCCCAGACTAAACTAAGCATGGCTTAATACATTTCCACTACTTTGCAAACGGCTCTAGTTGTGTCTAGAAGAAATGAAATGAAATTTTCCTCGCTAATATAGCGACCGTTATCATAGCCAGGCTGATTAGTTTAAATGATATACCTTAAAATAGGTTTATGTCTATCCGTCACATCGAAACCGATATCAAACGTTCATTTAATGTTTTAATAAACACTGCAATCAAATCGTTTTATCATGCAGATATGCATTTTTCTGCCTAATAAAGGGGTGACCTTTTAAATTTTGCTTTAATTAGGCACTGGCCAATAAAGCAAATCAATGCGGAATCCCTCGGCGTTTATTATACGTAACGTTATCTGACGTCATGCACGTAACTTTGCCTGACGTCATAAAACAAACGAAAAACAACATGGTGACGTCCTCGATAAGCGTACCATTCTGAGAAATAGGTAATAGTAGTAATTCCTACTGAAAATATGGATAATCTACATGATAAATAGAATATTACGTCAGTGCCTTTTACTATCAAGTTTATTAGGCTCGGCACGAAAACGAAGAATGGCTCGGCAGAGCCTCGCCATTCTTCGTTTTCTAAGCCTCGCCTAATAAACTTGATAGTAAAAGGCACTGACATAATATTCTCTATTTATTTGGGTGACAATAGCTTAGAGTGCAGCCTAGAATCTGATTTAAACACCTGTGACTTTTTTTCACCCAATGACTGTTCCAAGGCGGTTGCTCTATTATAAACTGTTTTATGTTTGTGATATACCTTGCCTTGTATTTATCCTTGTAATTGGTGTTTGTTTATATGCGTATTTTTAGTTGACTGTACTTAAATGCTTCAGTTCTTATTCGACCTTTAGACTACTGTTTCTAATCAGATGCCGACATGTGGGCTAACATTCACCGACTAAGTCATCCTCTTATGGGCACATGGTCAATTTCAATGCGTTCGTTTTAAATTAGGTTCAAGCGTTCAACAACCTCTTTATTCAGTTTTGAAGCCAAACTGATAAATATGTTCGCTTTGAATTATGTCATTTCTTTTTGACGTGAAAAAAGGTTTGCTTTTCAAAATTAAATCGTATATTAGCATCCCACAAAGCTGAATTTCAATTACATGTTGGTCCAATACTATTGCAATAGTCAACAATAAAAAATAGTATATTCTGTTAGCTACTGTGCTTTCACCAAAGTCAATATTTTAGCTGATGGTCTACCATTTCGACTTGAATTGAATTTCATTGTCGCACCTACATCTACATTCGTATGTTCCAATGCCAGAGGAAGACCTCCCCCCCACCCCCATTGCCCCTCCGGGAAATTTCGTGTACGGATGGGCACCTTGGTAGAACCACCTACGTTCCACAAGCCATCCGGATAGCTTCTTCACATAAAGATTCCTGGTACCATGAGTCAGATACTCTTAAGACTCAGCCACGGACGCCTCCCATAACGGTTCCACATCTAGGAACATTTTAAATTGTCAATGTGAATTAAATGTTTAGCATGAAGAACTAATATAGAAAATACAAATATGTAAAGTTATACTAAATTCATTCTATCGCTTGTTTATGCTCCTTATTGAAGGTGATTAAGTTTTAAAATACCAAAAATGAGCCATCTGACAAGCAACACCCACAAAAAAATGAAAAAATGGCTGACCCGTGTTTTATTGAATCTGTTCATGAGTGGTAATTTAAGGTGTAAAACAATGTAGTACTATTGGGAGAAACAAAACCAACCAAGATAATCGTAGCAGACTCGGTTTTATTGAACGCGATCATGAGAGGTACATGTAATATAAGGTGCTTGACCTCTCATATCTCATGCCCCGTGGCAACGGCTTAAGCGGTATTATTTGTAAAGCCAAGAATATATAGAATGGTGATCCCAAAGGAATAGTAAGAAATAATACTACTGACTTGCAGTCGAGGGGAATTTTTAAAGCCGGCAAATAGCACCAAACCAACGTTATCGTCAATTAATTTTAAAAAGAATACAGAAAGGGGAATCCATCGGAAGCAATAAACACAAACAAGAGAGAAAAGTAGAATATTCGGTTTTATTTGTCGGGTTTATATATAAGTTGTATTCTTATGAAACTGGGCGAGCATTACAGCTTTTTTATAATAAAGGACAACACAAAAATCAAGGTTATTTTCATAAAGTACATAGCAATTAATGTCAGAGTTATTTTGTTATCAATTTATTACTCATGCAACATGGTAATTGACAGCATCAGCAGAAGTAATTTATCTCCCTAGACACGTTTGGCGGTTTTCACAGGATGGTTAAATATGTCATAAATATCTAATTGCCTGTGCAGCAATCCTCGTGTTCTTGGGAGGGCGAGGCGTACTTCAATTTATCGATTACCAATCTTGCGTAATGAGACGTGAAATGACAAACAAGCTTTTCCAAGTTCGTCAATCACAGGTTAAGAGGCTGCCATTAAGGTTCTGTTTTTGGTAATAGTAGTTTTCGTAGTTCTCATTATCTAAGTCCATTCGCTCGTTTAGGTAAATTGATGTATCATTGATTAATGAAGGTGTTTGTGGAAGAAGACAACATACATTAAAAGATTTCGAGAAAGCAAATATGAACTATTGAATAAATGTACATATGGTCAAATATTGAACACGATGAATCATTTTGGAGTAAATGTTGTTCGTGCTGAAAGTAAATAAATACCACTATAATAAACTTCGCTTTGGGTTAAAGTACACTTTGATATGTATAGCTGTGTTGCATTGCTAATACCGAGATAAAAATGACCTCTAACAACACGGGTATCCTTAATCATTATGTTTCTATCTAGGACTTAAGACTCAAATATAATCTGTATGTTAATACCGTGTGCGGTTATCACTCAAACATTGCCCCAACTCAACTGTATCTTTTGATATTACTTTACCTTGTAATGCCTGAGCGCAATGGTAATATTTATATAAAAATAATATCGATTCCAGTATTTCATAATGAGCATAACCTTTTTTTAGCGATATTTATAACTAACACCAATCAGATAGTAACTGAAGGTCACAATTGTGATGTAACTGAAGGTCACAATTGTGATGTAACTGAAGGTCACAATTGTGATGTAACTGAAGGTCACAATTGTGATGTAACTGAAGGTCACAATTGTGATCAATATTACATCAGATAATTGCCAGTATCGTACCAACCGTTACCATGGTTACAGTGTACTTATTGTTTCAGGTAAAGAAAAATCTTACAATTCATACAAAGTTTACATTGTGCCCATAGACATTAGATATGAAAAAAAATCTGGCATTTTTCAGTGGTTTCTAAAATCCCTGACTTTTTAAAATCAGTTTAGAAATAAAATGCACATAAGAAAGATGTTTTTGACAACGTATATGCAGTGCAAAAGAATGTGGCATCAACAATTAGAAATTTATATTTGTATCTAACACTCGTTTCATGTTGATGGTTAGATATAGAGTAAGACATCCTGAAAGGTATATCGGGAAAATACGAAGGCGATATATAATAACCATGATAACCGAGGTAATTTTAAATGTCTTCATTTTGTGCTGTCCCAGCAACAAGTAGTTTACATGGTAACAACCGCAATACATAAAATGTCATTATGCTTATGGCCGCCAATAAAGTTATTATTATAGTACCATAGGTTCGAACAAACGCTATAGTTATGTTGGGAGCAGGGTATAACACGAGAAAAATGGTCATAAGGAAATCTCAGTGCTCAAACGCGATGGCACCGTAGGTTCGCACTGTACTAGAAACACAGAGCAAATTAAATGTACAATGAAAATGACACTACCTAACGCACTGAGGGTTGAAGACAGGGTTACAAATTTGAAACTTTCAGTAGGCAACATGGCCTACCGGTTAGCGTATACCGATTTACATACTTATTTTATAAGAGCCAAGCGTTTTCTTTACTCTTAATCTTTGTACGTGAACACATTTAAATTAGCTAGTACAATAAATACGGTTTTATATATGGTTATAGATACACTAAAGTATAAATGTGTGTGTTTTACATCTTTAAAAAACAACATATTCTAGGTGTATTTATTACACAGCAACTATCTGGAAAGTTTTGCAAGTTGTATCTAGTTAGGATTTTGAGCTATTAGACAAATAAGAGAATTAAACAGATGTTCAGCATTCCTATTTTGTTTACAGTTGTGGAATATTTGACCTGGGCAAAGCCATTAAACCTCGTTGGCTATTCATAAGCTTTCGGCCAGATTAGTCGTGGTAGTACCTCCCATTCACACTTCCTCTTTTATGTTTGATAGGAATGGCACTCTAATGGGATTTTAATAGACTAACGGTAAGCAGATAATACCTTCTAGTGACGTCACAAGAAGGAGATAACTGTGATGTTATTGGGTCAACATTTCTTTATTTTATTTTATGCATTAAAACTTTTATTGTTATAGAGTAGAACCACCTATTTTGAATGTACACCGGGGATACATGATGCTGATTGGACTACCATAAAATAGTTTAAGAGGATCAATTCAGCCAGTAGTTATAGCCGAATCTGTTACATAAACAGTTGGCCTTCTTTCTTACCTTTTAATGCGAATTTTCTTACTTTAATACCGTTTTATTTATTCAATCGTGATATTACTGTAAATGTAAATATTAAAACATCGGTGTATACAAATCATATTAAATAATTAGCTTTATACAAATTAGTATAATATATATATAAAAAGTGTCATAAACTGCATCATCTACTTAATGACGTGCTTGATTTGCAAAAAACAGTATGTCAGTGAAACGAAGCAAACGTTGAACCTCCGATTCTACCTCCGTCGCTCCGATTGTAGATTACGTAGGTTTGCTAGGTTCCCAGCGGCCGAGCACTTCTGTTTAGAAGGCCACACGTTCAACGATTTGTCTCTGATATGCGTTGAACACAATCCAAATTGGATCGACGCAGAACGTAAATTGCGTGAAACATACTGAATAAGACGCTGAAACACAAAAAATCCAGTACGTATCAACAAAAGGGACTAGATACAACTTACAGAATATATAAATTTATACACACATTCTCAGAGAATGATATTAATTACTTCCCTTGATCAAAATGTCTCTATTTATTTCCTTTTATTTTCTTTAGCCTAATTTGTAGTTTTATTCCGATTTGGAGTTGCTGTATACTGCAGCATCGATTCTATGTCTTAGGTTTTGAGGTAGAGCTTTTCACATCTTCACTCTCTCTTTAGAACTAATTATAAATGTCAGCGTACAATTTTACCTTCATCCAACTAGAAATGTTCTATTATTAGTACTATTTTTACTTCCCTTGATCAATTTTTTTCCATTTATTGTCCATTTATTTTTAGCCATTTTTATAGTTTTAATTAGCTTTGGAGTTGCTTTTTTATACTGTATCTTGCAGTATCGATTTTATGTTTTAGGTTTTGAGGTAGGGTTGTTCACTATCTCTTCAAAACTAGTCATAAATGTCAGCGTACAGTTTTACCCTCATCCAATTAGAAATGCTTTATTAGGTATAACATTTGGCTCTTGAGTGTCTATTCAAGGTGGTCAGTCCCTGCAACACTGTCAAACGATACGTTTATTTAAACAGACTTGTATTTTAGTGTTTATTTATTTTCGTATTTGTTCTTTTCGTGTCTGTACCCCTGATGAAGGCGTAAGCCGAAAGCGCTTGGGTTCTTTACAAAGTATAGCAAAGCAGAAATGTTTTTTCCCATATATATTTAAAACTCGACCTAATTTGTCCTTTTAAAGCGATAAAACATGATATGTTTTATGTATTTTAACTCGCCAAAAGGCTATTTAAAATTGAAATATTTCAAAATTTTAGAATTTTAATTGATATATCTGGAATATTACTTGGGGTTAGCTGTATATAATAGTTTAGTATAGGCAATTTTTTGATTATGCGTTTCTTTTTCGTTTCAGTACTCATATTTGTGTTTTACATATTTTGTCTATTAATGCTGTCTAGTTTAATAGAAAATATATTCTGATGGCATGTCCGATTGGGATAACAATACGTTAGAGTTTGGTTTGTTGCACCCTGGAACAGAGTACAAAACCCCAAGCAGCTATTTTGCCACTGGCCATTTCAAGACAGTACCGCTGTTGTGAACTCGTTGATGTTTTTCATGTCCCGTACTTTACCTCTCAGTAATTGTGTATCCATGCAATTGTTATTTGTTCTGATTGCGTGTTTTCGGTTGACTGTGCATTGTCAATGCTACATTTTCTGCTTGATTATTGTATCTACTTATTTTAGTTTGAATGAAAATGTATGACATGTGTAAAGTTTATCCATGTCTAAGGAAGTACTCATTGTAAACGACCGTACCTTTTTTAAGATACCCGTTTATCTTTATTCAATTCCTCATTTAATGCTATATCGATTAAAAAAGTGAGTGATCCCTATTGTTTATGTCATTGAGATCATATATCGTGAAATTTATCTCCTTTGCAATGACAAATATATAACACAATGTATATTTAACTGAAATAAAACAGCATCTGAATTCGTACATCTTGTCCTAATGTTCTTGGTTTGTGACTCATTGACTACAAGCAGGTTATTTGTCGCCGTGGCATCGTTATATTGCAAAACATAAAATAAACATTAATGTCCCTCTTGAGTTATGACAACATTTCCTTCTTCATAAAATCAATCAATACATGCATAATTGCGGTTTTCGAACAGGCAAACATTAATTCGCTACGCAGCCAGAATTAAAATGAAATAAAACCTCACCAAATTCCGCAACACGTCTACAGGCTATAATATAACTTTACCAAAAGTTATGACTGCTTTGCATTCCCAGACTAATTTTGCTCCTAAAACATGCAACAATACCCTTTCACGACGCCCGTGGTATTTTGTATTAACATTTTGCAACATTTATTGAGTTATTTGTACTCCATAGCAGCAAGGTCTCATTTGCCGAAGAGACCCAGATAGCATGCTGACGTTGGATCGACGTTGCCAATAAGGCGTAACGGTGCGGTCGGACATTAGACGTTGTTGCGACGTCGATAAAACGCTGGCAATGAAGTTCGGCGTTATAAGATTACGGTCTCACACACACGTTGGAACGACGTCTATACAACGTTCGAAAAGTTGTAAAAACCGACGAAATGCAACCAGCTAAAATGCTAACGTCGTACCAACGTTGGTCCAACGTCAGTTTTAACGTTAGGCTAACGTTGTACAACAACGTTGGCCCAGTGTAGTATTGTCAAGCATCCCCAACGATGTCACGACGGTTGCCTACAACGTTGCCTACAACGTGGTGACATCGTTGGACCAACGTTGAGACATCGTTGTGCTAACGTTGGGACATCGTTTAAACGTTGTATAACAACGTAGGGTTAACGTTGTAAAGCGACGTTGGCCCAACGAAATTTTGTCCAGTAACCCCAACGTTGTCTACAAACGTTGAACCAACGTAGAAACAACGTTGGGGCAACGTTTTACAACAACGTTTCAACGTTGGACCAATGTTGTTTAAACGTTGGTCCAACGTTGTAGACAACGTCGTTGGCCAACGTTGATGCGATGTCGAAAATAAGACTTTGTCAAGCAGAACAAGTTCGATACATTTCCATCATGCAGCTCGAAGTGAATGGAACTGTCCATCCTTAGAAGTTGGACAACATTACGTCAATGCATAAGAAAGAAATTAAATTAAAATATAAAAATGTTGTATATAGGTCAAATATTCGACTTTTAAATACTGGAAAATATAACGTTGGGGCGACGTTGTTGTGCCAACGTTGGCCAAACGTTGTTGTACAACGTTAATCCCACGTTGAAGCGTTGGCCCAATGTTGGTACAATAAGATTATTACTAGAGTAACGTGTTCTGGAAGTTTGTATCACCTTGAGTAGGTTAATGCCAGATCAAGGATCACACGAGAGGCGGAGAGGTGATACAAACTTCAAGAACACGTTACTCTAGTAATGATCCTTTTAATATATACCTCTTACACATCATTAACATAGACATATTTGCATTGCTATTGCATACACATTCAATAAAGCATATTAGTTATCGAGCAGCGGGAAAATGTATGTAGTTTTAAGGTGTTGTTGTTCATTGGTCTGACCTACTTGTTTTGTTTGTATGATGTAACGTCGTCTTGACGTTCTCGCGCATAGTGGCGTAAAACTTGCTTGAATCATTGGAAAAACCGCTGTTCTATTTTTAGTTAGATAGTGATATTAATTCTATTATTAGTATCATAGTGATAACCTGTAGTGTGATACAGGTTGTTGTATTCCATTGTAAGAAAATGAAGGTACTATGTATATATTATTGATAGGTATATAATAAAACGATGTCTCATCGTTGGGGCAGCTGGATAAACTTGCGTTGGGCCGACGTCGATATACAACGTTGGACCAACGTTGAAGCTGACGTCGATCCAACGTTGGTACAACGTTAGCATGCTAGCTGGGGAAGTGTTAATGCATTGGCAAATGCTGTGGCTAATTTCATTGCAATAGAGATGGTAGTGTTATTGTAACCATGTTTACATGTAACATACATTCATAATGTGAATCAAATAGCAAGTAACTAAAACTTCAATGCACATTAACCAAAGCAACTCTTTTTTGGTCATGTCAAAAATAATAATATTAACTACATTTATATAATAATGTATTCAGTAAATATCACGAATGAATAAGATATTGTGCATAATTTAGCAATAGATGGGAGTATTAAATATTTGAAGACATGAAAGAAAATTCTAATATTTAAGTACGCATCGAGAAGATTAACATCGACAAACATAGTCCTCATTTCACAGCACCCACACGAAATCGTAAGACCGCTCTGCACCACAAACAAATAGCACACTAAATATACAGTGAAAAAGTCAAAATGCAGCACAGCGAGTGCTAAAGACAGGGTTACCGACTTGGAACGATCAGTAGGTAATAAGGCCTACTGGTTAGTTTAAATTGATTTCATGTGTACACAACCTCTCTATTATCCTGTTTTCGGCGCTCAGATTGACAATACAGTGTAAGCAAATCTCCAACAATAAAGTACAAATCCAGAGAAATAAGGAAACGTTACACGAATATATTACTGTAAAGCTATATAACACATATACTTATAAACACCTCAGGATGTATTCAGAAGCCGCACTCATACAAAGGGAGAGAATATAGGGCTAGACTGAACTAGCATTCGCCTATCATCATATTCAATAGCTTCTTTGTTTCGAGTGCATCGGCAGCACGGCAAACGTCTGAAACACAATTCAAGTGAAGGTACATGAGCTCGTAAGCTCAGTTACATGAACTAGAGGTTCTAAAAGAACATCTTCAGTATTTCAAAGGCAACTAGAAATTAATTCTTAAAGGCTATATGGTGGCAACGCGACACATGTGTAAACAATATTGTTCCTAATTATTACCAACTGAACATGTTCTCTTCGTAAGTTACACCATTCAGCGAGTTATGCTATCATCAAAATATCATCATAGGGCATGCATAAAAATACATACAAAAGGATGACCCAGTACCTTCAAATACACCATTCACAAATGTAGGCCTGCTGGAATATCATTGAGAAAATGGCATAAGTCGGGTGCTATTTACTTTCGACGCAAATTCATAGTTTAAAGTATGTGATACATGTATTGAAAGCAGTACCCGTGAGTCTTTGTTAATGTATCAAAATAATGGGAAAACCACAACAAAAAACAAAAGCAACATTGCTTGTTCGATTTCCTGAATGGAAATATTAATATTATTTAATATCCTACTATAATTGTAATTAGAAAAAGTATCGTTTCTTTAGTTTAGAAATGTAATATACGGTCGATTTTTTGTTTGGACACACCCTTTATCTTATACTTGTAAACGTAGATATAAAAGTCGAAAAAGAAATGAAACATTCAAGGACCACAGTCTACTAAGACTGGATCTATAATTGTCATACGACCCCTGTGGCATATTTTGATAAATCTTCGCACTTTGCAGATAATTAATGGCGTTTACATGATATACAAATCAGTTCCCAAGAGATGTACAAATCAGATATATGTATAGAAAACGAGACCTTTCTAGAGAAATTCGAAACGGAAATTTGAATTATATTACTATCTTCCAAATAAGGTCAATACGTGAAATAAGTTTTGAAAATCGTTGTGAAAATTGTCGAGGCTTCAGTAAATAAAGTATATAACATTTTGAATATCATTGCTTTTATTGAGAATGCATGGTCAGCCCAGTTTGTTAACTGTCATGATATCAATCGTGCAAACTCGGCCAAACCCGTCATTCTTCGGTAATCATGCCTCATGTGTATTTCGACGAATCGGTATGTTCACAATCTTGACATGTTGCTAGTCGTAAGGCAACTGGAAAGATAAGAGTGTTCTGTCGCTTTATAACAATATCGCCGTTTTTATTAAGCGTGTTGATGTATGCTTTTATTTGCATGTTCGTTAGTTGCAATATTGAAAACGGTTTTATTATTGCTTTTATGTAACTAAACTATAAATGGAGCAATCGGGTAAATGGCATTGCAAAACTTTGATGATAACTGTGACTTTGAATGAAAATTCCTTTTGGCGGGAATTTAAGGCGCGCCATTCTAGTATGACGCAACCAATATAAACCTTCCTGATACATGCGAGATACATTGTATGCTTTAAAGAAGTGATCGAGATGCTGCAAATGCCAAGATATTAGGCGTTTTTGTATTGACATACGTCTAAAAAAACACCATTCATATGACTTTAGACATTTATACGCTATACCATTGCCCATATTGTCTGAAGTCGTGAAGGCAAGCGCTCCTTTAATAGAACACATTGTTCATCACAAAATATGATAAATAAAACACGTTAACTCGAAATATATGAAGAAATCATCCGGATTGGAAATACGTTATATAATAAGACATGTTTTCCAGTAGAAGATGTTCACTATTTTTTTTCTCGAAAAAGACAGTAAAAAGGAAAAATCCATTGTTTATGTTGTTGAAAATGACAGCGCTATCTGCATACAGTTACGATACGCACTACTCGAATATAGATATAAAAATCGAACAGGAAAATCAGTATTCAAGGACGACAGTCAATCACAAACACACACAGAAACAAAGAACAAATTTAAAAATGAATAAAAGGCCAAATAAGACATCACAAACACCAAAGGTTTGACAATAGTGCTACCGCCTTGGAACGGTCAGTAGCAAATAAGGCCACTGGGGGGTTAAACCAGGTTCTAGGGTGCCCCAAATCTCACATTTACCCTACTGTCAACCCAATAAAACGGGACAGTGTAAATAAAGAAATCCCCGCCATGAACTATTCTCTAACCACAAAGGCAATATAAGTAAAACACAAAGATGCTCGTGTATATATAAATACAAAAAAACACAATAGCCTTGAAAGCCACAAAGAATGTACTCAATGAATTGGCAGAAGCCAGAGCAACAAGAGAATAAACCATTGAGGGCACGACAAGACAAGACAGCAGACAAACATACATAGTGTAAACAAAGAAATCCCCGCCATGAAACTATTCTCTAACCAACAAGGCGGCATCGAAGTACATAAAGCCAATCTGATGAACATGATACACTACTACAAACACAGTCACGTCTAAATTGAGGAATGCGAATTAAGTACGGCGTTTATGGCTGTTGGTTACTATTTGTTTTTCATAAATTCACCTATTACATTTCATGAATATTCAGCAACTAAATAAACATTGCTTCAAACAGGGTTCGTTATAAGAGTTGTCTTGATTCAAGTGTGTAATTTATTGTCTTACTAACTTGAGGCTCACATTATTGCTTTCAACATTATACACATTTTATAACAAATATCAATATTGTAAATTAATAGCATAAGTAATGCAATATCACAAATAGATATGCATGAATTGTGTTTCCTTCAATTTAATTTCGTCAAAGAAGGTAAAGAAGTTTCTTCTCTATTCCTCATCCATACATGTTTTTATTGATAAAACATAGGCTGTTTTGTCCCCACGCTAAACGTCTGTCAATCGTGAAGTCTCGTTTGGTAAAAGGCTGCACTGAGTCTCTATTACGCATGTTGTGTTACGATACGGACACGGAAACATTTTTTTATCCCCAACCCAAAAGTTCAATACTTTGATGCCTTCTATAACCCATATCTGTATCCATAACGCGTCTTCCCTGACCCCAAGCCTACTTTATGGTGATCTTTTTGAAGTCGCTAGTATATCACACGTTTTATATGCACGTCTCTTGAAGTGGTAGACTCTATAAAAGTAGCGGACAACGTTTGGGTGTAAGAAGCTAAATAGATGAAATTACAAACACTTACATTCTCTTGATAACATTTTTTGACAACGATATAACTTACATATCCATTAAACATACGTCAAATGCGATTACACATATTAATTTAGAAAGTTGATAATGTCCCTGATCATGTCTTGTTCAAACTTCAGAAACTGTGTATATAATTATTGAAAAATGTGTAGATTTACGAGTTGACCATGTTTGCACTAATTGGTATGGAGTTGACCCATGTTTGCACTAATTGGTATGGAGTTGACCCATGTTTGCACTAATTGGTATGTAAAGAAACTTTAATTTAGTTTAAAAGTTTATACTTTATATAGTTATGCTTCTGTTAAGAAGACGGAACTCAGTAGATGCTGGTGTCGGTGTTTGATAGTCGTTGACTGTTAGCTTAAACTAGCATTTGATTAAAATATTAATTTATTATGTTTGTTTTACTATTTCTCAATGCGTAATATAAACAAATTGAAGTTTGTTCAGCAACCTATTTTAGGACGGTTACAACGGTTTGCATTCCAATCCATGTCCATATGATAACTCAGAAAAAAGTTTTTTTTAACTATCAGATAGAATAGTAATAACTTTTTTAATACAACAAACTTAGACAATTAGTGGTGTCATAATGATGCCGATTATGCTTAAACGGAACAGTTTAGTTGAACGAAAACGAAAGGAGAAACCGAACAAAGGCTTTGTAAATGTCTCAGCAGATAATGCATGGTTTGTGTGTCACATCTACTGATAAAAGTAATTGAAAGTAAATGGTAACTATACGGCATGTACGCTTTATCGTTCCGAGCACGTTAACATAATGGCATCTGTTGTAATCTAGAAAACATGCATTTGCACAGGCATATCAGACGAATACAAGGTACTGAGTCGTAATTGTCTGCTTTCTTTTCTCAGTGGAGCTATTAAGAAGGAACCGGATAAGAGATATGATACATACGTTAATACATATGACCGTTATGAGCATCTTTGAAAACGGTCTTTATTTACCCTGTCACGTTTATTGGGATGACAATAGGGTAAGAGTGAGATTTGGTGCACCCTAGAACCCAGCGGCCTTTTTTGCCACTGACCATTCCAAGGCGTTAGCCCTATTGTCAACCCATTTGTGTTTATTGGGTCATATCTTGCTCTTTATTCATCGTTAAAGTTGTTCTTTGTTTCTGTGTGTTTGTAGATGACTGTCGTCCTTGAATGCTACTTTTCCTGTTCGATTTTATATTTACTTTTGTTGTGTTTATTTAATTTGTTAAGAAAAATATGCACTTTTGGTCGAAAGAGGTTGAGAATAATCCATGATCACATAAACACACATGAACACACGTGAACACACATGAACGCACATGAACACACGTGAACGTGTTTTGTCAACTGTGTAAACTAATACATACAATAAATGACGTCACGTAATAAACATTTATTTTATTATAACACCCGGGTGAACATGCAGTCGCTTAGTAGTCCTTTAAGGGTTGCACCACTGGTTGAGCGCGCTTTGTCTACATCCGTCCATATATCCTCCGTCCGTCCGTCCGTCCAGTTTATGTTTCTTCGGATCTTAATAAAAATGTAACCTGCATCAAATTCAAGATTTCTATCACGGCTACAAACAGACAAAATGCTAGCTACTCCTCTAAAACAAAACAAAAACATTACATGTTACTTCGTTGTCCTTAAATACACGAGGCTGCCGAAATGACCGCCAGTTGCATTCTTTCTTTGCTTACATGAATACCATAAGAAATACAACAGTCATATCTCTCTTCTTATCTTAATGAAACCTCAGGGAAGCATTCACTATGATGCCTTACTTGCCTTTTAGTATATGTATTATCAAAACCTGTATTAATTGTGCTGGGTTATGCATAGATGAGATATATACTCGTCTTGGTGTGATTACTAAGGCAGTACTAAATGGCGTGGTTGTCATAGATAATTACACCAATTAAATGTTTCTAAGACTAATCGGAGGAAATATATAATTTTCTTGCTAATTGGCAACGGTGTTGTACAGTACGTACAGTCGTACCAATAAGACCTATATATGCGTTCTTGTTTCTGTTTTACACAATGAATTGAATTGAATGTTGTTTAACGGCTCATCAACACAGTATAGGTTATTTAGAGCCGCCCCAGAGAGAGGGGAAGGATACATAGGAATCCGGGAACCTGCCCTACTCTTATTATCGAATAGATTCCTATGGTTCTTTAACGTGCTCGGAGGATAGACCGATACACGGGACCGCCCGGTTGACGTCCCCATCCGACGGACGAGGCTATGGTAAAGTGTCTTGCCGAAGAACACACCGACGGAACTCAGTGGCACCACGGAGGATTGAACCCGGGGCCTCCGGTTACAAATCCGCCGCGCTACCGACTGCGCCACGCCAGCCCCTTTACACAATGAAGGCCAAATTGAAGCATGTTAATACAAATTGAACAGGAAAAGCAGCATTCAAGGACGACAGTCAACCACAAACACACACAGAAACAAAGAACAAATTTAAAGATGAATAAAAGGCCAAATAACACATCACAGCAACACAAGGGTTGACAATAGGGCTAGCCCCTTGGAACGGTCAGTGACAAAACAGGCCGCTTAGGGTTTAAACCATGTTCTAGGGTGTACCAAACCTCACACGTACCCTACTGTCAACCCAATAAAACGAGACATTGTAAATAAATAAATCCCCGCCATGAACTATTCTCTAACCAACAAGGCAGCATTAATAGGCAATATAAGTAAAACCTGTGTGCTAAACAATCATTAGCCTGTAAACAATCTATTGAATGTAGAGTTTTACCTACCTTTCAATACAATTAGACTTTTTTTTTTACTTATGTACGTTATATTATTAAAACTCAGATTATGTCAATATTTGTTTAAAAGTACAATCACTATTTTATTTATTTCGTGTTCAATGCGCTGTCCTGTTTTAATGGGATGACAGTAGGGTAAGTGTGAGGTTTGGTGCACCCTAGAACCGGTTTAAACCCCCAGTGGCCTACTTTGCCACTGATTATTGTCAACCCTTTTGTGTTTGTGATGTCGTTTGTATTTATTATTACCTTTGCCTTCTTGTTTGTTTGTTTCTGTGTTTTACTGTCCTCCTTGAATGCTACTTTCCCTGTCCGATCTTTGTATATTCTTTGTATTAAGTTGATTAGTTTGCGCATGTACGTTTTGTTATAACAACGAATTCTTAAAATTGTGTTATGGCCTATACAGACGCCTACGGTGAGTTACATTGTGCATGTCAATACAGTGAACTGATTTGACTGGATAACATTTACAAAGTGAGGGCAAATAACATGTATGTGTTAAAAAGTAGCTGCTTAAAAGCAACATGATTTTTATTGATGAATCAAAACAAAACAAACACAAATAATTGTCTTAACATTGTAAGAATTTTACTTCATTCTACATAGTACTAGTTATTATAGTCACAACGCTGTTTGTGTTATATACACCAACAATACAGTGTGCCTCGTCATTATCTTTATCACACTGACTGAAATTGCTTACTCTGAACAGGAATGGTAAAATCTGAACTTTGTGAAAACAATGACATTGTCACTACTAATAAATCTGAAAATGGGGATCACTTGGAAGCAACAAACACAAACAAAAGAATAAAGTAGAAACTCGGTTTTACTGAGTCTGTTCATGAGATAATATAATGTCCAACACCTCCCTAGCACCAATTTAAACTGTTATCTATTTTAAAGCCACACATATTGGGCATGATGATCCCAAAGGAGAAGTAAGTAATAACACTACTGATTTATAGTCGGTGCGACTTTTTACAGCCGCCACACACCACTAAACAAACGTTAGTGTGAAAGTCAATAAATACTGAAAATGGGATCCCGTGGAAGCAACAAACACAAACAAGAGAGTAATATAGCAGACTCGGTTGTTTTGAGTCTGTTTATGAGAGATGATATAATTTGCAAACCTCTCATGTCCGCTAGCATACACCAAATACAGTTCAGCTCTTCTTATCCAATATTCACAGATGTTATTATGTCGACTACTTTGAAACTTCGGATGCGATTTTTCTAATATTTTACACGAATGTTACTTTTAAAAATGAGTTATAGGGTCTTATAGAAGCCACAGCGTCCAAACGCAATGTCATCGTAGGTCCGCACGGTACTGCAAACAAGGAACAATATTAAATTAATTATAAATGAAAAATACAAAATACAACAAGAAAGACAGGCTTACCCACTTGGAATGTCAGTCGGTAATAAGGCCTACAGGTTAGCTTGAATCGACTTTATGTGTACACAATCTTCGCTATAATCGTGTTTTCATCGCCCAAATAGACAAGACAGTGTACTAAACAAAACTGCATCCAATCAATCAAAAGGAATTCTCTAACGATAAAGTCCACATCCAGAGAAACCAACAAAAGAAACACTAATATGATATAAAAAACATGATAAAATACAAAATAAGAAATATCTCAGGATGTATCCAGAATTGTACTGAACAACCACAGCAGTTGCAGCCAAAGAGAAAACCAATGTAGGGTACGACCAGAAAACCTGAGGGACAAAAGCTCTTGCACCTACCTCCCTTGGTCTAAAGTCTAGTTGTCCAAAATAAAATTCTGGTCAGTCAAATACTCTGTAGAAAACAAATACCAATTTGTAAACACTACTTCTGAGGTCACGCAACGTCCAAGATGACCGCCAGTGTCCATATGTTTACGTATAATTATACAGCAAATATTCATGATCGCCATTTCCCTAAATATCCTGCTCGATCCTCACCTTGGCCATGCTATTTATCATTGAGTAAGATACTTAATCCATATTGGTTATTATTGTTTTTACCCAGAAAGCCATCGAGAGTGATTGATATAAGTTGCAAGAACTTTTTACACAATCAATGTAAAATAAATATGTTTAAAATAAGTTCATAGCAGTGCTTTTTATACGATACAGACTGAATTGGAAATAAAATGACTTTCACAGTTCCAATCAAGAAACAGAAATTATATAGTTTTAACAAAATGATTTGGAATCAATTGATTGAAGAGCCTTAGTCCTAGCTGATTTGTAATTACATTATTTTTGCGTCGTCTACATGCAGAGAGAAGTGCTTAAACGAGTCATTCACTGTATTTGACAGACCCAAATAACGGATGTAATATGATACGCCACACCTCCAATCTCTCCCTATCAGTACAAAAAGAACTGTAAAGATCTCCACTGTAACGCCTTAATTGATGTTCACGAAACTTTATTGAAACATTGCTCTAAGTGTCGAGTACAAGTAGATTTAAAACAACAACATCAGGACCCTAATTACATATCTCCTGTTATAGCAAAATCAAACTTTAGATGCGGTTGCGCCATTTGAGAAAACCAACAAGTATTAAACTGTGAATACAAATAGTGTGTTATTGGTAATTTGAATGTTACTGATTTTGCTGAACACAATTGATTATTTCCTCATGATTAGTGCAGTATTGACACAGTTACTGTGCAACATGGGGTCATACTCCTTGTAGGCTATGTATGTTTATTGATATCGTATACAGCATGCCCCAAACCACGCGAGATGCTGCAGTGATCTGAAAGCATCCCTGTTGATAAAGCTTGTGAATAAGTGCATGGAAATGATGCAAACATGGTCGCAATTCTGAATTTTACATTTCAGAAACTGACAAAATGAACTCCTCTAAATAGTATGTTTTAAGGTCGAACAGGAAATGTAGAATTCACAAAACACAGTCTACCAAAAACATTCATCCAAATTCAACAACAATAACACGGAACAATAGAATCAAAGAAACGTATGCGACATCCCAAACACAAAAGGTTGACAATTGGACTTAGAATCCTAGACTGTCCTAGAATATAAGTATGAATATAATAAACATGTCAAGAAAACCACAACGCAAGGACTCAATGACGCGTCAGAGCCAAAGCAACCCGAGCGAGAATAAACAGTTAGTTACACCAAGACAAGATTGAAGACAAACATCAAACGTCACCATCCTCTTCAGGATCGAAAAAGAAATGTGATTAATATCACGATATTTAGTTCAGAAATTATTTTGTTATGTTCAGAACTGCAACCTCAAACGGATACACTGCATCGTTGTAATAGTAATATCGATTTGCGCCACCGTAAGTTTTCCGAACATGGGTTATTATTTTCGACCAAATAATCAAAACCGTGAGAACATACCGCGGTGACATTTGGTGTCAGTGAATTGTAAATCCAAATCATGAGAACATACCGCGGAAACACTTGGTTTCAGGCAATCGTAAACACAAACCGTGAGACATATTGCGGAAACACTTGGTTCCAGGCATTCTCAAACCCAAACTGTGTAAACAAACCACGGAGATATTTGGTGTCAGGAAATCGTGAACACTAACCGTGAGAACATACCGCGGAAACACTTGGTTTCATTCAATCGTAAACTCAAACCATGGGAACATACTGCGGAAACGCTTGATTTCAGTCAATCGTAACTCACACCTTGGGAACATATCGCAGAACCCAAACTGTTTAAACATACCACGGAGACATTTGGGGACAGTAAATCGTAAACTCAAACCCTGGGAACATACCGCGGAAACACTTGGTTTCAATCAATCGTAAACTCAAACCGTGAGAACATATCGCGGAAACACTTGGTGTCAGTAAATAGTGAACACTAACCGTGAGAACATAACGAGGAAGCACTTGGTTTCAGTCAGTCGTAAACCAAAACAGTGATAACACACTTGGGTTCAGTCAATCGTAAACTCAGACCGTGAGAACATACCCTCGAGACTTTTGGTGTCATTCAACTCAAGCCGTGAGAACATACCACGGAGACATTTGGGGACAGTAATCGTAAACCCAAACCGTCAGATCATACCGCGGAAACACTTGGTTTCTGTGAATAGTGTTGCACTCATACGCTCATTTATTTTATGCTTAACAATGCAATAGTGGATGTTAGCATTAAAATAAAAGTGGTATCGCATACGTGTGAAATATAAAGTTTTATTTTTCACTGACTGAAATATTTTTTTCAAATTTCCAAAACATCATTTTTTGTTTTAGGAAATTCCTTTTTCATATAAAGCATTTGCTTCTAAATGGTCTAAGAAAATGAGCTGTAGTTTTTCAAAATTAGTAAAGTATATTTTAGAATTGAACGTTGTCATTTACAGAGAAAATGTCAGTTTGACATTATCTAAAAATTATTTTTTTAAGAATTTTGGTATGACAGCTGTATCATTAGATTGGAAATCATTTAACCAAGAAAAATGAGTCGTAGTTTATTTACTCGATTAGGTATTTTTAAAAATATAATGAATTAAAGATTCCATTCGAAAGATTTAAATAAAATTTACCTTATAAGTGTTGTTTATTGCATGTATACTTCCCGATCGTAATGATAATATAATTAAGTTCTATTATAAATATTAATACTATGAAAGTCGACTGGACAGTGTGAATGGAAAACAGTATTCACAGTGTATAATTCAAGATAGGTGTAATTTGCGAATATTTATATTCTTGACAATTTATGTGACATCGACTTATCCCTCCCTGGACTTAAAGTACTTTGGGTAGAATTTAATATATATAAAAGAAAAGTCTTAGTTACTTAGGAGCATTTTACAGACCACCAGACTCGAGAGCTGTCGTCCCTCGGGTTTTCTGGTCGTACCTTAGATTGATTTTCTCTTTAGCTGCAACTACTATGGATGTTCAGTACGACTCTGGATACATCCTGAGATATTTATTATTTTGTATGTGTTGCTTTAGTTAGTTTCTATGGATGTGGACTTTATTGTTAGAGAATTCCTTTTTATGGGATGTAGTTTTGTTTACACTGTCTTGTCTATTTGGACGCTGAAGACAGGATACTAGCTAGGATTGTGCGCATATAAAATCGTTTCAAGCTAGCCAATAGGCCTTATTGCCTACTGACCGTTCCAAGTCGGTAACCCTGTCTTCACCACCGTTTCTGTTGTTTTTGTCTCTTTCATTGTATTATCAAGTCCTTGTTTGCAGTACAGTGCGAAACCTACGATGCCATTGCGTTCGGACGCTGTGGTTTCTATAGGACGCTATATCTCATTTTCGAATGCGCCTGGGATCTAATCGAAGAAGGTATTGATAGAGCTTGTAACTCTTCAATATTAGATTTAGACGTAACTGGATATTTTAACTGCAATTATCGAAATATTATATTAGAGCTAAATACATTATCGACTCATACGGGACCAGCATGTCGTCGAGCCGACCCATTTAACAAAGACTTCGTCCTCTCGAATCGACTTAATTATCATCAGTAATAGCACTACCATATGAACAAGTTTAATTAACATGTTTAGTTGTTTTCTTTGTGGTTTTAAAGTAGAATATCGCTTAAGCTGGTGCTAGGAGGCGTGCGAGGTGTTGCACTTAACATTACCTCTCATGAACAGACTCAATAAAACCGAGTCTGCTACTTTTATCTCTTGCTTGTGTTTGGTGCTTCCAAGGGATCCCCTTTTCAGTATTTATTATCATTCACACTAGCGTTTGATTAGTGCTGTGTGCCGGCCGTACAAGTTGCCCCCACTACAAATCAGTAGTGTTATTACCTTCTGGTACTTTGAGATCATCAAGGCTTTAAAGTAGAATATCGCCTAAGCCGGTGCTAGGAGGCGTGAGAGGCGTGTTGCACCCAACATTACCTCTCATGAACAGACTCAAAACCAAGTCTGCTACTTTTATCTCTTTCTTGTGTTTGTTGCTTCCAAGGGATCCCCTTTTCAGTAATTAATACGTTATCATTCTGTGATTGCCCTGTTTTTGTTATTTTAAATTTTAAGAAACCTCTTTCACAACATTATAACTGACGCTGCCTCGGCAACTGTAACACACAAGTTTATTTCTATCCGCCCAAGAAATAGGATTCGCACAAAAGCTAAGGATAAAAGGTTGAATTAAGAAAAATAATGAACAACCGTCATACAACACTCGCATTACCCTGAGCCATGGAAACTTGCAACTGTTATCCCAGGTTTTAGAAAGGTCAAGCCTTCAAATCCAATGAATTACACTAAGTTGTATCAGCAAAACAATGGAGCGCTGTGTATTGAAGTTATTCCTTAATAACCTAATCAAGAATAGCATTCTTACAACATTTCAATTCGTTTTTATACCAGGCTATTCAACAATTAATTACTTAACGTTTATGTATGCCTGTAGTCACGCCCTTGACAAAGGTAAAGAAATCCGTGTTGTACTTGCGACATACATGTATCGAGCGCATTCGATCGCGTATGACACGCAGGTCTTATATACAAATTAAAATCAATTGGTATCAGAGGTAATCTCTTACAATGTTTATTTCTTATCTTTCAATTAAAAAACAACGCGTTGTCATAAACAGTAGTAACTATAACTGGTCACATTAAAGCTCATGTTCTAGAAGGTTCTATTTTACGTCCAACATTGTTTCCATTATGATAATGATATTGTATTGGCATTATGAGCAACATTTCAGTTATTTGCTGACGATACTAGTTTATACATACTCGTTGAAAAACCACACACTTCACTCTCAGACATGACAAAATTAGACGAATGGTTAAAGCAATGGCTCGTTGAACCCTAAAAACGGAAACCCTTACAATATCCCAAAAAAAATAATTTGAAGCATGGTCACTGAAAATTCCCTTTGTAATAGCACACGTGTAAATCGCTTAATTGAAAATACACATGTCAGAATAACAATCAGAATAACAGTTAGAATAACAAGTTAGAGTATGGCAGGGAGCTGAAATGGACATGCTACAAAACAAATAGAGTATGGTTTCGTCTCGTTGGTTAATTTAAACACCTCGATGGGCTACGCCCATCTCGATGTTTAAATTAACCAACTCAATGGAACTATAAATCTGTCTATTACATTAACCTTTACACCCGACCTCATAATGAACACCAGCGTTATAATAGAAGTCAGTAATCACAAGCACTTAATTGGGATTAATTTTCTCGAACGACGGCAAATGGTGCGCTCAAATTGATAGTAACGTTATTCGCGCTGGCAAGAAATAGGCATTCTTTGACGCTTTACATTCTCCCTTATTATAATATCTTTAGAAAGAACATATTTACATTTCCTTTCTACGTCCATTATTAGAGATCTTGGAGAACTGCTCTTTAGAACAAAATAACTGAACTGAAGCAATGCAAATCGAGGCAGCGCGGATAGTAACAACTGGTACAGCCAAATTATGGAGTAAATTGCATGAGGAAACCAACTGGGAAACACTTGCTGAAGGAAGAAAAAACACAAACTCATGTTATTGTATAAATGCGAAACAGTCTAACAACCAAATTACTTAACTGATCTGGTCCAGTCACAGGTACACGATCGAACTGGTTATAACCTTAGAAATAATGATGATATTTCAGTTGTGCATGCAAGGACTAGCTTATACCGAGATTCTTTTCTCCCATCAGTTATTCGCAACTGGAACGCTCTGCAAGGGCGTGTGGGTGGGGATATAAGGAATTGAATTGCACTGAATTGGGGTTTTAAGGCGCACCAACACATGAAAGGTTATAAGGCACCTAACAGGAATGAATATGCCAGGCTCATCCTCCATGTACATCGAGATCAAATATGGAGAATGGTCCTAGAACCTTCTCACCTGCATAACTGCAGAGTTGCTGCTAATTCTATTCTAGACGCTCCATTTACGCTGGAGCCACATTTATTGTTTTTCTGCCACTGCCCTAGTGATTTTAACGAGATGGCACCTGAAACAATGCAGGGGTCATGATGAAGACCTTTAATGAGCATGAACAAACAATGATAAAATGAACATACATTTGGGAGGAGGGGAGGTTCTACCCATCTGCCTACTCCCCCAACCAACGGGATTTGAATTGGCCCTATTCTTTGTCCCGGAAACGAACGGGGCACCCGGAACCACACGGGGCTGGGGATATAAGGAACATTTAAATTTACCACTTTACAAGTTGTTAAGTCTTTCCTTAACGCTACCTTATCCAATCCTCAACATATTATTTTATTGAAAACCGACAGGGGAATGTACTACATACTATATTTAGACTTGAATGCAGATCCCCTAATCGACTTGTATACAAACGATCCCTAGTAGATGGTCCAAACTGTACTTGTGGCAAAACAGAAACATCCTATCACTACTTGTTAGTTTGTACAAGATGTACCGATCAACGACAAGTACTGTTTACACATCTACCCTGTACGCTATCTCAACAGAACTTACTGTTTGGGTAAAATAATCTTTCAGATCAATGTATTGCTGACGTCTTCAAAACATGTCCAGTCGTTCACATTTGGAAAGAAACGTTTTAGAAACTAAAGATAACAATGTGTCGAATTGAATACTAGCGGGGTCTGATATGACTGGTGAAACATGCTAGATCAGTTTCAAAGGTATTACCGATCATCGGTAGTTGCAGAGACTCAAAAAATATAGTAATATGGTTAGAAATGGTCTATCGTGCACAAAATCAGAATTATGTTTAAACTTACAACGATTTTATTTATACTTGTTAAATGTTATCAAATTTCATGTAAACATGCTACGATAGTATGTATAACACATGTCAGCCATATCTGTTAATCTATATGAATATTAAGGAGATACATTTATATGTTTTCATCGAAAGCTTGTTTTCAAGTCCTGTTTATGCATTATTTTCCATATTATTCACCACATTTCTTAAACAAATATTGTTTAAACCAAAATAGTGCCGTGTACTATGTCTATATATATAGATGTTAATGTTTAGCATTTGTTCTAATTTCTGTATATTGCATATAGTAATTATTCTACTATGTATATAGATGTCCGCCTCTACCATGAGGGGGTTTATGATACTGAGACTTTTAAAAGTTACTAGTAGCTCATCTGCTTACGTTGATATAATATTATAAAGGGTAGTTCTAGAATTGGCCGGCCGCGTGCCCATATAATGTCCGTATAATGTGACTGGGTGGAGTTATGTCATATATACTCAGCAAAAATAAAAAGTATCCACCTTGTTTTCCTGCAAAATCTGCGACAGTAAGAAAGAACTGATAATTGTAGCATGATTTTCTTTTATTAGCATCTGTGTTTGATGTTCACACAAAATTTCATCGAAATATACTGAATAATAAAAAAATAAATCACAATTTAAAACCATAGGTGTGAAAACGAAATTAACAAAACTTAACAAATGTAAAGGTAACGACAATAGCACAGATTCAGCAGTCTAAGTCGATTCAAATACACAGAAAAATATTCAAAACCTCGCTAATATCTCATGTGTCCACCGTTACACCGAATACACGCAAGAATGCGACGTCGCATGCTTCTAAAGTAACGACTGACGAATTCTAGTGCTAATGCTTTCCATTCGCTGACAATTGCTGCTGCAAGGTCCTGAACACTTTGGATAAGGTCATCCTGACGTACACGACGTCCCAAATATGCTCGATGCTTCGTCAGTCGTTACGTCAGAAGCATGCGACGTCGCAATTTTGGGTGTATTCGGTGTAACGGTAGACACATGAGATATTAGCGAGGTTTTGAACATTTTTCTGTGTATTTGAATGGGCTTAGACTGCTAAATCTTGCTATTGTCGTTAATCTTTACTTTTTTAAGTTTTGTTAATTTCGTTTTCACACCTATGTTTTTAAAGATTGATTTATTTTTTAAGCTTTCGGTATATTTCGATGACATTTTGTGTGAACATCAAACAAAGATGTTATTAAAAGAAAATCATGCTACAATTGTTAGTTCTTTCTTACAGTATCAGAGTGGAAAATATAATGTTCATCATATGAATGTCTTTGATTGTTTTCTGATTGCATCGTTATATGACCGAGAGCTAGTGTATTGCTCAACGAAGTCGTATAATTTCGCAATGGATCTTTAGTAACATATTGCAAGTGATTACGATCCTACAAAACAAAACATTATCAAGCAATCGTAAACTCGTGATAGTTTCACTGATTGAAAAAGTAAATGTAATACGTTATCTTTATTTGCTTTTTTTTAAAATTTAAATAAGCGTCTAAGCACACTTCAGCTTTTGCCCAGACATACCAGGAAGAACCATTACCTAATGTGCTTCTGTTTCATATTAAATGTGCATAATATACAGTAAATTAAGCTGTGTGTTACCTTATGTTTACTTATTGTTTATGAATATGTTTAATATGGAAAAAAGGACGGCTTGGCTGCTGTTGTGTTTTTTTAAATCAAAACTGTTAATTTAAATGGTGTTTATATAGTTAACATTTCTATATAAATATACTTCTGTTAATCGGATGGTAAATGGCTACATTAGAACTTTTTTTCTGAAAAAAGACTAAAACAACACATACCACTCCGAATGTTAACCTTGCAAGTTTCCTTATTGATAGAACACGTGTTTGACTAAGCAGAGGTGAGCAAACTTAGGATGTAACAGGTTGCAATATATTTGCACTAAATACAGAAATGAAATTGCTCGATGGTTCAAGACGGAACTTCAACATTTATGTTTCTGTGTTACGTTACCCTGGTTTGAATCAGAATCAGAGTAAATTTTGTCTGTTTTGACTGTCTGATAAAACTTCATTGACAGTCGTAACGACCTCATCACTATGACACATAATACTCTGTTATGTTTTATATACTTTGATTATCATATTCTTACGGAATTTCTACTACAACTTGCATCAATTTGTGATAAATTAATCGGATATCTTTGAATCGTCAATAAATACTGAAAATAAGATCCCTTGGAAGCAACAAACAAACAAGAGATAAAAGTAGCAGACTCGGTTGTATTGAGTCTGTTCATGAGAGGTAATGTAAAGTGCAACACCCCTCAAGCCTCCTATCACCTGCTTAAGCGATATTCTACGCTAAAGCCACAAAGATTGGGCTTGATGATACCAAGTTCAAGATTGTCTCTATTTGACCTATTTAGCGGATGCGTTTGACCCTGTACTACTTATGTCGAATATGTCTCATAGCTTCAGCCATATCTAAGACAGTTTATACGTTAAGTTTCTTTCTTCTCGCAGAAAGGTAGGTTTTAAAAGTAAGCGTTATTTCTGTTTATTTTTTTTTGTTTTATTTTTTTGTGAAATGAAAGATGCACGAGACGGAAATAGAGAAGTAGCCGAACTATGTATCGAAATATCCTTCATTTTACACATTCCATACGTATACGTATTCGTTATATCTGTTAAAAGTAGATTAGAGAAGCCGCCAAAGACGCTCGTGACCCGTCTTATTTCACCGACAAAATAATTGTCAATTCGAAAACAACTTCACAATCTTTTACGAACAGACAGTAGTTTACATATTACTAAATACATGTTACAATCAATTTACAGAGGTAGCTAGGATTCATTTCCGTTATCGATGGTAGAGGATATGCAACATTCTGTAAATCACAGCTGTGAGTCTGCTTACTTCTGGTTTAAAATCTAACTTAAATGTTTTCTTTTTTTTTAATTGTATAAAGTTTTTTTAGAATTAAATTGACAAATTCCAAAACGAATAGCCATGTTTGATACCAAAGTTTTTATCATTCCATTGCCAATATCATGTTGTCATTTGTTTTTAAATAGGTTGAATCATTAAGGAACTGTCGCTTGATAAAGAGGATAGGGTGTAAAGTTTTTTTTTTTTCAAAGTGTCTTGTTTCTTTTGCAACTGAATATATATACCCCAGTTACCTTGTATTACAGATATTTTAAATGGAGTGTATAATTTTGACAAAAATATATATTTTTAACAGATTTATCCAATACAATAAAAAAATAAATAACCGATTATATAATCGGATTACATTCAGTCTCTGCTTTAAAGAAAGTGTTAAACATTTGAGCAAATTATAATGAACTGTTCATGTCTGATTAGCATTTAAATACAGGGTACATTTACGAGTCGTCTATAGTAGGTCAACGTGTAAAATGCATGTACATTTATCAAGGCCATAGCCAGGATGACAGGCAGTTATCATCTTTTCATCGAACACATGGCTTTTCAGACAAAAAACGTAAGACGTCGGCACATATATACAATTGATTGCATCGTGTTGTGCTCATGGTCAAGTTGTTATTGTCATTTCGACGAAGTTGTAAACGTTCGTATTAGATTTGCAGACGCTTCGTTCGTGATTACAAAGGATTGAACCATTAGGAACATAAAACGATGCTTTAACTAAAAATCGTATACTCCTGATAGTTTCACTGATTGAAAAAGTACTATAATTCGTTATCTTTATTTGGCTTTATTTAACTAAACGGGAATTTTTGCACCCTTGAGATTTTGTCTAGACATAACAGGAAGAACAATTACAGAATCAAGTCATCGAATGAGACATCGTCTAGTACTTTCAGTATAGACTTTCTATCCTTTAAATATCTTGAAAATTGAGCCACTTAGAAAGTTTGATTCCTTGAGCAGCATGTGTTATCTGTAATTTGGGCTAATCATCAGATAGGGTAATCTGTAAGCTGCAGATAAAGGCTTTATCTAGATTTTTCTAGAAAATAAAACTTTGAATAGAAAGCTTCTAGCGTAATGTTGATGCTTCGGGATTTTCTGGTAAGCAAGGAATTGTTGACGAACGGTTAATCGACACATTTTATGTTATTTTGAGCTGCCCATCGAGAGAGTGGGTGGTGTGGGTGGCGGGATGAATAGGAACCCGGTAACCCTAACTTACTCTTATTATCGAATAGATTCCTGTTGCTCTTTCGAGTGTTCGGATGATAGACTCCGATACGTCCCAAACCGACTGACTAAGCACCAGACTAAGGGAATCGTCTTGCAAATGGAGGATTTTTATTATTTCATTTTTGGTGCTGTTTTCTCCACGGATCACACTCGGTTGTGTTACCTAAGTAGTTCAATAGCAAAAAAGTGTCAGTTTTACAGATAAAACAAAAGAAATGTGTTGATTATATAACGTTTAAATTGTTTAATATGGTGACCCTTTAATAATGTTGTATGTTACATTTATTCTATACAAAGTACTTAACATATCAAATGTAGATGTTACGTTTAACGTTTAACTTGTTAAGTCTTAACTACTTACTGTTTATACCCACGTTTTTGGAGAAAAAAACAGGGTATATTAAAATTGCCTCCGCTCGTCCGTCACCAAACTTAGGGTATGACTTCACCATATGATGCCGGCGTGAAGAGCAACATTGAGTTTGGCTCCGAGCCCAGGGGCCCTCAGTGGGTGTCAAAAGGTCAAATACACTAAAAATTGAATTACACCGTCATTTTTCCATATTTTTGCAAATCACTTGGTATATGTAATCGTCTATGAAATATAAACAACATAAAAAATGATTTTATTATTACTCAACTCGGACTTCTGCCCGGGGGCCCAGGGGCTGTGGAGGGATTATTATCATTATTTTGTAATTATGTCTCAAATGAAACATTATGATGATGGCTCCGCACCCAGGGTCCCTCAGGGTGGTCAAAAGATCAAATACACTAAAAATTCAATTACAATGTCATTTTTCTATATTCTTGCACATAACTTGGTGTATGTAATCGTCTATGAAAGATAAACAACATATCAAACGAGTTTATTATTTCGAACTTGTTTGTTGTGTTGGTGGGGGTGAGGGGTGATTTGGAGTATTTTTTTTTTTTTGTAGTTTATTTTTATAATTAAGTCTCAAATGAAACTTTATAATGATCATGATGATGGGATTACACTGTATACATTTGATTCCTCCTACGTCATTGGTGGGGCTTGGAGGAAGGGGCATCAAATACACTAATAATTCAATTACGGTGTCTTTTTTACATACTTTTGCACATTAATTGGTATGGACGGTCACATTTACTTTGTATTTGCACAGTTGTAAATCATTTAATTGAAACTAACATCTTTCAGAATGACTGGTGTACTCTAATTAGCAGTTATCGGAAGTTAAAGTATTGTAGAAAGATGAAATAGACATGTTACAAAACAAATAAGGTATGGTCTCATCTCGTTTGTTGATTTAGGCTCGATGATACCATGCTCTATATATTACATATCTATTAAACAATTTAACTCTAATAAACATCAAAGGAACCTTTTTTGACAGTCCCCGTAAGAGAAACATATAAATCCGATATTAAATTGTATTTAAAAGAAATAATTATATTTTGCACGACGTAGACAAATTTTACTAATTGCTTGACTTCAAAAGGAAATGATGTTAACTCTTAGCCTGCTAAGGGCGACACTGTCTGGCTGCTCATCTGTCATTTAACCAAAACACCCCTTTGTAACATAAATGGAATGGTCCAAATTCAAAGAAAAGACAGTCCATTGTACATTCAAAGCTGGCTAAGGGTTATCTGAACTGAATAGCACAAATATTGCCTGATAATTGACCAGTACAGGAACATGGGGATTAATTTACTTGTTCAAACTGTTGTACTCATTATAAAAAAATCCATTTTTTATTTTTTTCCATAGATATTGCAATGTGTTAATTGTATGAATCTATTATTGCGTGTTATATTTTGATTTAAAAAAACATAGATAGATAGATAGATAGATACTTTTATTGACTTAAACTATTACAGTTTTTCATCATTACAAATATATGATAATTATAATATAGCAATAATTAAAAAAAACATACACCTGTTTATGTTACAAAACATGGACATAGAATGATTCTTAAAGGGACACACGGCAATCTTTATTTTTTAAAAACTCAAGGCGTCCCGCTAGTTTTTCTGCATAATTTGCATTTGTTCAGTCATTAATATTAATTATAAGAATAGTATTAAGCAATTTGTTTTTGCATATTATTAATTTTTAATATTATTGCACCAATAATATATTAAAACTTATAGCATAATAAGACGAAATAGTGAATACTTAAAATTTGATTTATTTAAATGTAACCAGGGTAAAAGTAAAATGGATACTGAATATATAAATCCAGACACTCATTTTAAATACTTCAAGATTGCCATGTGTCCCTTTAAAGTTTGGTATTAATGTGGTTTTGAATACCGGAAGGAATTGTCAAACTATATGAAGCGCGTTAGCATAAACGTTTTAACGCCCTTTATGATAAATATTACAATCCCCAAACCGCATAAATGTTGAAATCTTTCCAATCAATTCTTATATGTACTTTATTTTATTTACATTATTTTTCCTTAGTTATCGGACTTGGGAGATTGGTAATTATAAATACGTGCACAAAGAAGAGATATTGTCAGTGCAATGTATTTTCATACTGCGCAATAGTAATTTCCGATTGACTCAAAGGTAAACCAAAACGTGGGTTCATTCGAACCTAGACGCTATTTGTTTCAACGGAAATTAGCAAATGAATATCATCATTATAATAAGGTTTCTTTATCTCAATATTATGCAATTAATAGTATTTGATGTCATAATATTGATGCAAAAACCATTGCAATAAATGACAAAATAATATTATATATTCTGAAAAGCAGCAGCAATCTATAACGTGTTTCCGTTGACGTAAGACTTCCTGACATATCAGAAAAATAAACTGCCTCAGATGCGAGACAGCATGTAATAGCGCGTGATACAGTCGTTATTATACCATCGCACGTGTCTGCAAAGTGACAGCAACTAATTGTCATGGCCGTCATGGTGGAGGAACTATTGATTTTAGCGAAACGATCTAAGAATTTATGTTGACAATTATAGTTTATTGCTATACAAATAATAAATAAAACAACATAACAATAACATAACATTCAACAGATCACGTGGGCAATAATTAATTGTGGCACCCTAAATGTCCGCTAAAAGCATTTTGCAGTCTAAATCAGTAATTGTGCATGTCTTTAGCCGATTATTAGTTTATTCACATGAAAGTGCTGACAAGCATGCAACGCATATCACACATCACTTGTGCTAAAGGCATTATTGTTTATATAGCAACACTGCACTGTTTTCTGTCCCGTTCACTTCCGCCTGAACAAAGTTATCCGTCGAGGCTAGCCTCGGTCACCCGGCCCGCGTCTGATTTATTCGTTACACTATGCTACACGGATCCAGAACCAGGGCCTGGGGGAAAATAGGACGTTTAAAATCGCCCTCTCGTTTTGGGCGATTTTGGTGAGATGTTTTAGAGATTCAACGATATTTTCAAAAAACATATTTTTAAGTTAATTTGATAATATTTTCTTATTTTTAACTTATGAGAAGCAGCAAGTGACGTTAAACAGTTTAACTGCTGCATCAGCAATTGACGTTGTACTTGTTTTACAACATGACGTCACGCAAATGTCGACTTTATGAGCGTGAAAAAAAAAGGCGCGAATAAATTGTGCTAATCGCTAGTGGGCGCTTTAATTGGCCTAATCTGCCCAGACCGATATCTGCAAGTAAGACATATGCAAGATACGGTCTAGCTGGCCGAGACCACGTCCAGGCATGCTCCCGAAGACTGACGTGATTGGCCGACTATGTGCGAATAAGTTCATAATGACGCAAGTGTCAAACAACTTCTACATTCTGATATGAGATACTACGAGAAGACGTGTATAATAGATAATATTGCCCTTTCGGTCTGATAATGTGTATATTCACACATTTAAATGCACGTTTAACCAGTCTTATGAATTCATGTTAATAGTGGTCGTTTCTGTATAAGTAGGCTTAAATGTCGAACAGAAAAAGAAGCATCCACAGAACACAGACAGCCAACTTTAAGCATACAAAGCAAACAATTGGGGCAATAATTGAAGCAAAGTAAGTCACATAACACATACACAGTGGTTGGAAATATGTATATCGCATTGGAACGGTCAGTGGCAAAAATGATTTTAAATCAGGTTCTAGGAAGCATCAAACCTCACTCTTACCCTGTTCATCCCAATTAAACGGGACAGTGTAAATAAAGACATATCCACCAGATTATCCAACAAAATAGGCAGCATTAATAGGGGATGAAAATCTCCTTTACGGTATCAACTTTTGTCCACATACTATGAGTTTAAAAAATATTATCCCTTTGGTTTCCGATCTCGGCTAAGTATATGAGAGTCAAGCATAAGGAACGGGGAACCAGTAGCTACTTCCGGAGATCTACATGGTAATTTCATTTCGGGCCTCTTCGGCGATGTCCCTTGTCTGGCTGCCATTCGCAACATCTCGCTATACAAATAAAAATACAACTCATTTGTATAGCGCAAACATTTTATAATACAATATTCTTTTGCGCTTCACACATTTCATAAATATGTACAAAGTCATATATTCACAAGACAATCACTACGGTTCAGTCATTCAGTTATAAAACTTTGTGTCTTCAGTTTGCTTCTGAATTTATTTTCATCTGTGACACACTTTGTCTTTAGGGAGAGCATTCCACTATTTTGGGCCAACCACAGCTACCTGATCTGTCAGCAATTCTGGTTCTGGTTCTAGGAACAACCAAATAAGTCTCATCTGATGATCTTAATTTGTACTTTCCCTGAACATATTTCCGTACAACCCTGTTCAGAGCAGCAATATGCATGGTAAAAATGACTGGACCCGCACAGGAGCCCTGTGGGACACCGAATCTCAGGGGTTCTGTATTGAAAAATGATTTATCGACGATTACTTTCATTGTCCTTTCAATCAAGTAGGATTCCACCCATTTTAATGGAGTTTCTTTAATACCAAAGTCATCCTGAACAATTTGAAGCACGATTGGAATATCAATTGTATCAAATGCTGCACTTAGGTCAATTTTTAATTAAAAAGTGCTGTAATTTTCAAGAAATTTGTGGTCGAAAGGCAACTCGGGGAGGGAGGGGATGCGAATCTAGCATTTTTTTTAGTGTGACCTAATTTCAGTTTTCTTTTTATTGATATTTCATCTGTGTATCTAAACTTAATCTAAATTGTTTTATATGTAAATCATGTAAATGATTGCGTTCAAATTTGAATGTTAATATCCAAATAATCCAAAACGCAAAAAATAAATAAATCAAAAAGTCGGGTGGTGGTGATGATGGGGTTGGGGGATGGTTGTGGGTGGGGGTGGGGTGGGGGATATCTTTGAGAACCTGACCATTGCACCTACGTTCACGCACCTTCGCAACATCTCGATTAATTCTGAACTTATCTGAAATTGACAAAGTTTGTACGAATGGTCCGTACTGAACACATGCACGTGAATCTCGTAGAGTGTTAAAATACACGTTTAATGCTTGTTTCAATTTTTTCTTATTGGTGAGTCACAGTAATCTAGAACATAGAATAAAAAAAACTGCATAGGAGCCAATTTATTAGGCTAGTGAATCTCGATATTTGTTTACATGTAAAAGGAGGATGAGTGCAGTATCCTCATAGTTTGGAATTTTAAGTTTATTACTCAAACTGGATAAATCCCCATTTAGGCTGTGCCTTTTTCATATTTTACAACTATTTAATTCCTTAGAAGTGAATGGTTAGAACTATTTATTAGAGACACGCCGAGTGCAATAGTATCCTTCTCGAGTCAGTAGTCATCCCTCTGATAAATAGTTCTAACCATTGACTCCTAAGGCAATAAATAGTTGTTTTATTATGTCTCATAATATAACAGTTTTGTTTTTTTTACAAATAAAATTAAAATGTGTAGTGTGAGCCGTGTAAACAATGTATCTGTTTAAACAAGGCGTCACTGACACAGATCGACTATTGCACGGTCACGTGACGCTTGCTGTTTTTGTTTAAAAAAAAGCGCGTCAATGACAAATATGTGCTATTGCACGCTAAATTTACTATTGCATGGTAACGTGATGAACTATTGAACGGTTGGCATATTTCCAATGAGAATGGTCAAAACTTTTTAATCACACGTGACTGCTTCTAGACCAATGAAAAACGCTTTTATTTTATGATATATAATAATATACAATATAAGACAGCGATAATCACGTATATATACATTACAATTGGGTTATTTCTCAATGTTATTTCAACTGCAAATACACAGTATATTTTCATAATATAATTATAATTCCAATATTGGAAATGTTATCTCTATTTTCTGAATCATTTTTCGATGGTCTTCGGTATACGTGCGAGTATTCACTTATAAACGCTAGTACCCTAGCACTATAGTAGCGTATATTGTCAATATGTTATAGTTGAATGATTTTTGGTGGAGTTATGGGACTTTGAATTTTCAAATGTAAATAATTTCCGCTCAACTCCTCCTACAATTGTCATCTGATTTTCATTAAACTTGGTTAGAAGAATCAAAATGATTAATGTCTAGAAGCGCATATTGTCAGGACGTTCTAGTTAAATGGCGGAGTTACGGCTCTTTGCAATTTTTCAAAAAATATAAAGCTTGTCGGCTCAACTCCTCCTAAATGTTTCTTCCAATTGTATTTCACAGGTATACCTTTATTCGGGGAGCCTCCATCGGTTCTACCGATTTCTTGTTTATAATCTAGTTTAACACAATTCGTCAAATATTAAGACGGCTATGAAGCAAAAACATACCGGAATCAGCGCTTTGACAATGTTTTCTTATCGTGATTAAAACGCCTGGTGGTTTCGCCACCGTGAATTCGATGTTATAATTAATACTTTAAATATTTTCTTTTAACTTTGAATTAATTCGTTACAAGTTAAAACAATAACAACGGTAAAATGAAACGTCCTACGTTTGTTCATTGTCTAGATACCTGAAGTGCATGCAGTGCAATGAAGATGACAAAAATGCGTCTAGTTTCTAAGACTCTTTTTCTAGAACATGACGATATGATGCATATTTAATTTAGGTAATGCACGTTTGCAAGCAAACTACAATTCATATCCAATTTATATTTATATACTGAAAGGAAAAAGAAACGCATACTGGGTATTTCCGCCATATATTGTATGTTTAATATGCTACTGCTAATCGAATGGTACAGGGCGACATTTGGCCTGTCCTTTCGAAAAGAAGGTTTAAACAGTACCGAACAAACCAATGGTTACTTCCTTACAGTTGAATTATCGACGGAATGCACATTTGGCTCAAGCAGGTGAGCAAACGTAGGCTTTAAACGTTGCAGTCTCAAAAACATAAAAAACAATTATTATACTGAAATGGCTTGACTTTTTCAAGCAAAACTTCCACATTTATGAATTTCGTGTTTACTTTGAAAAATCACAGAAATATATACAACTTTTAAGTAAAATCCATCTTGTTGTTTAAATGGCTGACGTTATGATAAAAAAAAACATAATGCCGTCCGTCATTTTCCTTTTGAAAGGCTATACCGATATGAATAGATATTTAAATTGTTATGTATGTAAGTCATTGTTTCCAAGGAAAGGGTCTCTGTAAGCAGTTTGCCTTCTTTCCAATCCATTTATTATTCGTAATTCTAATTAGTCCATTATCTATGAAATAAACTGTGTTTAAACCAAACAAGCACTTTAGTTTTGGCATTCCGACAATCAGTTTGAAGATTTGTTTTAGTATGTAAATAAACATGATTACTTGGATAACAGTAGGCAGAAAAAACCAAATAACGCATTAAAACAAAACAGAATATGACAATGTTTAAGAAACAAGGCAACGGTCAGTGGCAAAAACTCCGCTGGGGTCACCAAGCCTCACCCTCACCATCCCAGTAAAGCAATACAGTGTACTAAATAAAGAAATCCCGCCATGCTATATCCTCTACGAAACCAGTTAACATTAATAGGCAATATAATAATAGCACAAAGATTACCATATACGAATATGAAAAAACACAGGCATAGATAACAACCAAGCACGTACTCAAAGACTTGGCAAAAACCACAGCAACAAACTAATTAACCATTAAGAGCACAACAACACAATATGGAAACAAACATCAAACATTACCGTCCTCTCCGAATTTAGGTAGACGTTATCAATATGCCCGGTCATTGCGCAATCAAAGAGATAAGTACAATGGACTAATTTAAAAGGTAATTAAACCGCATGATTACTAATATTTACATAACACACGCACATACATGCTAGCTATAAGGAAGGAAAAACTAAGCATACCCGTTTTATGTTATGGCGTTACAAATCAAGGGAATGTCATCCAAAGTTAACAGTTGAATTGCTGAGGACAAATAAGTACATCTGATGAAACTGAATATATAAAACAGGTATATGGTATGCTTAAAGAAGACTTTTGGAAAAATCCTAGTTTCATGAAATTTAAAAAAGCATGCAACTATAAATGAAACACGAAATTTAGGATAATACGTATATATAAGGCGTTTGAACTAAAGAAATGATAAAACAATGTTCAGTCCGTTGATTAATTAGTAAGATTCCCGAAAACACTACCTTTGTTACCAAAGCAATGCAAACTTAGTATTACATTATGGCAAACCAAAGATCTCTCCCAAGAATTCTCAAGTCACATGCATACAATTTATCATCAATGGTTCATGCCTAAGTCAAAATACGCACGTATGTGAACTTAAAGAATTATTATTTCAAAACATCTTACGTTCTATTGAAAACTTACTTTGAAATATTGTTAATCTGTATAACAAGTTCATTATGGTTTCGTTAACTATTTACATGTACTTTGAGATATATATCGAATTTACTAACACAAGTACTACTGCCATCTAACTATATTGAAATCAATAATTGTATTATTTGTAAACATATTGAATTTCATGGGCCATATTTGGCTTACTATGAAATACATTCCATTATAAAGTTGTCTCCAAATGCATTGCGATTATTAAGTGCGTCTTCTTCAAGACAAGTAAAATGTTCGTCAATCAAATCTGCACCCTGCAATGCTTAATCCCTAAAGCTGGGTGTTACAAATGGATTTAAATTTCATCAAACTTCACTCTTCTCACCATATTGCAATCCCAGTAAAGCGATACAGTGTAAATAAAGAAATCCCCGCGATGCTTTATCCGCTAAGAAACCAGTTAGCATTAATATGCAATATAATAATCATGTAGCTTTCGCAGAACACAGTAAATTCCAAAACATGCACAATGACACACAAGCATAGATAACTACAAAGCAAGTACTCAATGATTTAGCAAAAATCAGAACAACAAACGAATTAACCATTAAGGGCACAACAACACAATATGGAGACAAACATCAAACGTTACCGTCCTCTCCGAATTTAGGTAGACGTCATCATAGCGTCCACAGTATGTACGTTTATTGCACAGTCAAAGAGAAAAGCATAATGGGCTAACGGTAAACCGCATGATTACGATTATTTACATAACACACGCACATGTAGGTCTGACTGCTGCCAATAAGGAAGCAAAAACTAAGCATACCCGTTTCTGTAATGACGTTATTAATTGTTGATGACATTATAATGTTGTCTTTAAATGTGTAGCGATTATTTATTGCGACTTCTTCAATGTGCAAAAGTATGTAAAAATGACACCGTAATTGAATTATTAGTGTATTTCCTCCAAGCCCCACCAATGACGTAGGAGGAATCAAATGTATACAGGGTAATCCCATCATCATGATCATCATAAAGTTTCATTTGAGACATTTAAAGAGCTCGTCAATCAAATCTGGACCCTGCTGCGGAGAAACTTCGAAGCATTGCTTAATCTCTAAATCTGGGTGTTCATTACGTGGCCCGAGTATAAACTTTCATACCCCACACAACCCCTTCAACAAGAGGCCAAAACGGGGTTGGTTGGGGTATGAAATAAAACCTTTTTGTCAGCTATAAATGTTTGCATATAGTAAAATTAAAACATTTAATCGGTAGTTTTAAAAAGGTTATCGCATGTTTTCAGTAAAAAATTATTTTTAAATATTTTATTGTCAAAATATCCGTTATAAAATCCTGCTATAATACGCTTTCCCATCGCTTAATGGAATTATGGCGGGACCACACGTAATATACAAATGGATTCGCCGTTCTACCGGATATTGCCTTTCGCTTCAAACATTCTGTTGTAATTAGTGTCCTATGAATTCTCGCACAATATTCAATACAGCAAACTGTCTTTTTTAAATAGTGATTTTTTTTCCAACAGTGCTTTGTTTGGTGAATAAGAGAGAGGGCAAATTTCTACGCGAATTTGAAAAAGCGTGTCGTAACGGGTTATTGTTCATTACACTATTTAATTACTGTAATTTTATTTGTAAAAAACCCAAACTGATTGTTATTAAATTACAGTCATGATAGTATTCTATTAGTGTAACAACTTAGAGACCGAGCTGTTCTTGAAGAGTGATTGCTGTCATTCCATATACAAATGAAAACCTTCGTAATGTGCTTCAGTTTCATATGCAATGTCCATATGCATTAAAATATACCGCATGCTATCCCTTCCGGTTAATTATTTTTAATGAAAGTGTTCGGTCAGAAAAGCTCGACGACTCGGATACGTTGTCTTGCTAAATCATTAACTATGAACTATTAATTTAAATGGCGATTATAGTGCTAACTTTTGTACTTACAGTTCAAATAAAGCGTACTTCTGTCACAAAATAAGAATCTATAAGAGCCTAAATGAATGATATGAATTTCTATTAATGTTGTATACAACAAAACTAGCAGAGGCGTCTAGTTTTCAAGACCAAACTATTTCATTAACAATAATTACATCTTACCGTCAATGCATCTTAGTTTAGACGGTGCATATGCAAATTGGAAAGGGATCTGAAACACGTTATAACAGTGGTTTTATTCGTAATTAGATTAACACACATTTCAATCCCTTTAAAATAATAGTTAAGTGGACGGTTTTTATACATACTAATGGTTATTGATACATACTACCCTAGGGGTATGGTTAAGTGCATACAGATAGAAACATTTGTTTGTTTGTATGTTGCTTTACGTATTTTTCAACAAATATAAGGTTATATATGACGGTCGATTGTTTTGCGGTGGCGGCAGACCACTCCTTTTTCCTGGGTAGAACCAGTACTGTACATCTCCTGCCACCCGTAAGATTCGACACATTCTCACTAACAAGTCGAGCTCCCAGTGGGATTAAAACCCGCAGTGGTGAGAGGCGAGACGGTTTACAGCGCAACGTCGTTAGCCTCTCGGCCACAGAGACGCCTGGATAGAAACATATATATAGAACATATGCAAAAAATAATTAAGAACAATTAATAAACGGCCTTTGCCTGTATGGAATCTGGTTTCCTCCCGTCAATAGGTTGTGTAATAAAGAATCCAACCAAAGCAGATATAAAGGTCGAACAGGAAACGTAGCATTCACGGACCACAATCAATCAAAAACAAGCATAAAAACAAAATCAATTATAAAGATGGATAGAGGTCATGGTATGACATCACAAACATAAACTAGTTGACAATAGGGCTACCACCTTGGAATGGTCAGTGGCAAAACGTCATATAAAATTAGGTTGGATGTCAAATGTTAACAGTGCTTGTACATATTCATTACTTAAAAGGTCAAGGAAATTGTGGTGAATATTTGGAAACATTACGAAATGAAATATTTTATTTCAACGATAACATAATAATAACCTACAAATGCTACATACACTAATAAATGGAAATGTTCTTCATCATTAAGGTTCCTCTCACCTGCCCAAAACGAAAAAAAGGAAATTTAGTTTTATATGTGATTTTGTTGGAGTTGTGCATGTTTTGCATATCGTTTTAAGCGTCTTCGAACCAAGATTTTGAAAAAAATAATGTTTTTGCACTATTTTTTTTTATTATTATTATTATTTTGTAAAAATGTAACCGTAATTTGGGCATCATACGACGGAATCTCAAGCTACTTCAAAATGAGAAATAAATAAAAATTCATAATGAAAATAATTCTATTTTGGTATACGGAAGGCTGTGCCAAGCCGAAAATCCCATTCCAACTAATATAACGTTACGTATTTTGACCTTGAAAGTGACCTCGTGTTGAACTGCATGACGCCATTTTCTGCCATAGACAGTGGTGATGCATATTAACCAAATACACGCGTTTAAGTGAGGTTTTTAGTAAAACATGAACATGCAATATATCATCCTTGTTATATTTAACAGTAATTCAATACTGTTCTTTGAACGGACATAACATGTCGCTTTATTTATAGGTTCGCCGACGTTTGTTTACAATAATTTTCCGACTTCACTCTGTTTTGGCGAAATTGTATTCTTACGCCAGAAATTCATCGAGTAAGATGGGAAGTTTTTCTCAATTTTAATAACATTTTCTATTTCCGTGTTTATTTAAGATCATACGCATCCTAATTTTGTATAAATATTACACAGTTACTACATCCTTTACTATTTTCACATTTACGACGTGCACCAGGAACGTGGGACCTACTTTTTCGGTTATAATTTCCGGTGTATGTTATTTAGCACTTCCGAAATCTCGAAAAAGTTGATAATATTGCAATTTTCTTCTGGATCTGGACGATTTCTATACAGCATTTGAAAAAGCAAGGTAGCTATATGATTGTTTCACCTAGTTAAAGTTGGTTGCTTATGCGATCGCCTCCCTATCAGAACGAAACATTCATAAACCGTGCTCATATCCAGGTGTCAAACCTCCATAATATCCCGTGCAAGCATGCACGTGAAGATATAAAAATAGGCATAAAAATGGGCCCAAATTGTAAATATATTTGAAAATATAGGTGTTTTATTTTTATAAATTATGGGTATTGTGACATTAAATTTTGACCAAATTCAAAAGGCACTGCCTGAGGTAGGCATTGAAGTTGACTTCTTCATAATTATTTTGTCCAAAGCCGTAAAAAAAAAAGAACTTGAGATTCCGTCGTATGATGCCCAAATTACGGTTACATTTTTACAAAATATTAATAATAATAAAAAAAATTGTGCAAAAACATTATTATTTTCAAAATTTTGGTTCGAAGACGCTTAAAACGATATGCAAAACATGCACAAACTTTAACAAAATCACAAATAAAACTAAATTTACTTTTTTTTCATTTTGGGCAGGTGAGAGGAACCTTAACCGTCTAATAGAATTAACATTATCAGGAGCTTTATTCCTTTTGTTTATATTTACCGGGTTTCATTTCTAAGCGATGAGTTTCGTGTATGAGTTTCGAGTATTTTTCTGTTTTGTTTCATTTTCTATCGGTGCACGAACCGTATCAATGCGTCCGGTGTGCGTGATGTTTGCCACTAACCGTATCAATGCGTCCGGTGTGCGTGATGTTTGCCACTAACCGTATCAATGCGTCCAGTGTGCGTGATGTTTGCCACTAACCCTATCAATGCGGTACCAATCTTATCAACCTCTATTCCAAGAACATTGTTGACCGTCCGCTTTGTACTTGTGGAAATATTGAAGATACAAAACATTTTCTTTTGCACTGTAATAATGTTCACCAACAAAGAATTGTAATGATGAACACATTGAAAGAATTTAATAACATATCTATTAATACCTTTCCTGCTGGGGATCCCTTAGTATCAAATGAAACAAACTGTAGAATCAAAATAGTGCAAGATTTCATTTTAAGAACAAAGCGTTTTTGAAACAGGTGTCTATCATATGTCAAATATTAAAACAAAATGTACTTATTAACTTGCATAGGAGAATATTATTTATAAACTTTTAGAAGATATCACTGACCAGCTCGAAGAAACCAGACCCTAGTGCTGCCGGAAACATAGAAAAAACACAAATCTTTCTGTCTGTCTGTCTGTCTGTCAGTGTCTGTCTGTCTGTCTGTCTGTCTGTCTGTCTCTCTCTCTCTCTCTCTCACTCACTCACCCACGAACCACTTCATATCCAATGTTATTTAACTTAAAAGAACAAATTGACAATGTGTGTAGTGTCTGTCTGTCTGTCTGTCTGTCTGTCTGTCTCTCTCTCTCTCTCTCTCTCTCTCTCTCACCCACGAACCACTTCATATCCAATGTTATTTAACTTAAAAGAACAAATTGACAATGTATGTAGTAGGAATTATTTGGTTGTTATTCACAAAAATGCTGTTTAAACAATCCAATCTTTAAACTCCAAAATATCACATATATTGTTTCAACTGTTCATATCATTATGTTAAGGACACATATTTATACAAGCTTTTATAGCTTCCTTCTGAATCCTTTTCACATGTTTGTAACATCTTCGAATGTCTGTATAATAAGAAAAAGAAATGTAAATTGTAAAAAAATTGTGAATAAAATATATACTGAAAGGAAAAAGAAACGCGACACGGGAATTACCGCTATATATTGTATATACAGCACACTTAATTCCATATATAATATATATATTCCAAGGAAATCGCAAGATGTTTAGTAAAAAAAAATTGCAGTTAGTTAGAGAAAGGACACAACTGTGATGTTGTAGACATTTTAATCATGTTATATTGAAACAATGTAATAACATGTTTAAAATTACCTATTACTTGTTTTAATATTTCAATATACAAATTGCTTAAGCTGAAATTCAGTTTTTATTTCATACCCTAGCCAATCCCGTTTTCGCTTCTTGGAGAAGGGGTTGGATTGGGTATGAAAGTTAATACTCGGACCACGTAATGAGGTGTAATTGTTGCTTCTTTGTTTGCGTGTCTCGTATTGTGTTGACGGCGAATGCCGCATTTCCTGTTTGACTTTTACACGTACGTTTATATGGCTAGTTTGAAGACTGATGAACAATTTAAAAAAGCATGAGAGTGGATCTTTGGAAACGGCAGAATACGATAAATACGAAATATTTCAGTCTCGGTCTGATTGAGACTGTTCGTGAAAGGTAGTGAAATAGGCTTTCTACCGTTCACGGCCCCCTAAGTTTACTGTTTTCAGGAAGTGTATTTAGTTTTAAAAGAATGATTCTTTAATTATTTGTTTTCATATTGTTGCGTTTTCATTTTGAAGAGATGCTTCTGTTTTGTGTAAATTATATTTGATAGATGAATGGCTATTGGTTTAATTCAAATGTTGTGGTAGTCCTAGAATATGCTCAATCACTCCTGAATAAATTCTTGATTTCTAGACTTTCATTTACTAATCTGTTAACGTCTTCTCCTTATACTCTTTTATAGAATGAAAGACATACGTATTTCATAGAACAAGTTATTGGGCAGATATCCATGCAGCAAGGGATGCAACATTGCATAACTTTATTTTACTACTATTCTGATTTTTTTTTAAAATTAGTCACCTTGGTTTTATGGATATAATTTGAATTGAAACGAGACATGAATGAAATTTAATAATCCATCGTATGAAATATTTCAATTTAAATATTTCCCAAAATGTTATTGCTAACTCTGACATGATGGCTTCTACCAACTGCTGGTCCTAGCAACATGCTATGAAGCAATATCTTCAACTAAGGACATCATTTTATGGTGATTTTTATATATGCATTTTTAGCCGCATTAGCCCAAACTAAAGTTTGGTCCAGAACCCCCAAAATACATATATATATGTATTTCCTTATATGTATGGAACAAGGACTGGCTGAACATGTTTATGTTTATCTTGCTACCGCTTTACAATTTTGAAATGCATTTCATTTTGTAGGTGTTGAGTTTTATACATTTGTTATGTTCGAACTTTTAGGGCGTTTGCCTGATATTTTTAGCAAATATGTGAAATGAATTGTTTCTTACGATGTACTATTACACTGCATTTATTTCTCGTTTGTTTTAAAACTATATAACACAACCCAGGCAACCAATTATAAAGCTTGTTCAGTGTAGTGCATAGTTACAGAATATACGATGTGTTTTCCTCCTTAGAAGCTTATCTTGTAACTGTCTTTTGTCACGAACGATGTTTTAAAATCGATATGTAATATGTTTAGTAATTCGTAAATAATTGTTCACGCGAATTAGAGAATGTATGAGCTATTTTCAATGGGTTAACTTCCAGCTGTTTCATATTGTTGCGTTTTCATTTTGAAGAGATGCTTCTGTTTTGTGTAAATTATATTTGATAGATGAATGGCTATTGGTTTAATTCAAATGTTGTGGTAGTCCTAGAATATGCTCAATCACTCCTGAATAAACTCTTGATTTCTAGACTTTCATTTACTAATCTGTTAACGTCTTGTCCTTATACTCTATTATAGAATGAAAGACATACGTATTTCATAGAACAAGTTATTGGGCAGATATCCATGCAGCAAGGGATGCAACATTGCATAACTTTATTTTACTACTATTCTGATTTTTTTTAAAATTAGTCACCTTGGTTTTATGGATATAATTTGAATTGAAACGAGACATGAATGAAATTTAATAATCCATCGTATGAAATAATTCAATTTAAATATTTCCCGAAAATGTTATTGCTAACTCTGACATGATGGCTTCTACCAACTGCTGGTCCTAGCAACATGCTATGGAGCAATATCTTCAACTAAGAACATCTATGTATTTCCTTATATGTATGGTACAAGGACTGGCTGAACATGTTTATGTTTATCTTGCTACCGCTTTACAATTTTGAAATGCATTTCATTTTGTAGGTGTTGAGTTTTATACATTTGTTATGTTCGAACTATTAGGGCGTTTGCTTGATATTTTTAGCAAATATGTGAATTTAATTGTTTCTTACGATGTACTATTACATTGCATTCATTTCTCGTTTGTTTTAAAACTATATAACACAACCCAGGCAACCAATTATAAAGCTCGTTCAGTGTAGTGCATATTTACAGAATATACGATGTGTTTTCCTTCTTAGAAGCTTATCTTGTAACTGTCTTTTGTCACGAACGATGTTTTAAAATCGATATGTAATATGTTTAGTAATTCGTAAATAATTGTTCACGCGAATTAGAGAATGTATGAGCTATTTTCAATGGGTTAACTTCCAGCTGTTTCATATTGTTGCGTTTTCATTTTGAAGAGATGCTTCTGTTTTGTGTAAATTATATTTGATAGATGAATGGCTATTGGTTTAATTCAAATGTTGTGGTAGTCCTAGAATATGCTCAATCACTCCTGAATAAATTCTTGATTTCTAGACTTTCATTTACTAATCTGTTAACGTCTTGTCCTTATACTCTATTATAGAATGAAAGACATACGTATTTCATAGAACAAGTTATTGGGCAGATATCCATGCAGCAAGGGATGCAACATTGCATAACTTTATTTTACTACTATTCTGATTTTTTTTAAAATTAGTCACCTTGGTTTTATGGATATAATTTGAATTGAAACGAGACATGAATGAAATTTAATAATCCATCGTATGAAATAATTCAATTTAAATATTTCCCGAAAATGTTATTGCTAACTCTGACATGATGGCTTCTACCAACTGCTGGTCCTAGCAACATGCTATGGAGCAATATCTTCAACTAAGAACATCTATGTATTTCCTTATATGTATGGTACAAGGACTGGCTGAACATGTTTATGTTTATCTTGCTACCGCTTTACAATTTTGAAATGCATTTCATTTTGTAGGTGTTGAGTTTTATACATTTGTTATGTTCGAACTATTAGGGCGTTTGCTTGATATTTTTAGCAAATATGTGAATTTAATTGTTTCTTACGATGTACTATTACATTGCATTCATTTCTCGTTTGTTTTAAAACTATATAACACAACCCAGGCAACCAATTATAAAGCTCGTTCAGTGTAGTGCATATTTACAGAATATACGATGTGTTTTCCTTCTTAGAAGCTTATCTTGTAACTGTCTTTTGTCACGAACGATGTTTTAAAATCGATATGTAATATGTTTAGTAATTCTTAAATAATTGTTCACGCGAATTAGATATTTTCAATGGGTTAACGTCCAGCCGTTTCATATTGTTGCGTTTCCATTTTGAAGAGATTGTGGCACCATAGTTAAGTAATTATTGACGTGTACAAAGAAAAAACGCTTTTTTGTTTTTGTATTTTTGGATAAAATTGTATGCTGCTATGTAAATACATACTAACTTTACTGTATTACGATGCCACCGAATTTCACAAGTACATGATAAAAAAACATCAATGAGCAACCATATCACTATATAACAAGATTGTGATAATGTTTTAGGACCGTGTTAAACCATATGACAAAAAAGTCAACAACGATCGTAGTTTACCCTAAGAACTATATTAGTTTCTCCGTTCTCTAAAGTTCAATGAGGATAGAATAGTATCGTGATTATGTGCAGTATATAGAAACTAACATTAAACATAGGCGGACAGTCCAGGCAAAAATACAAACTCAGTGGTGCAAAGTAGTAGGATAAAACATGTGTTTAACATCAATGCACCTTTCAAAGCAAAGAAAGAACTCGAGAATGAATTTATTTATATTGGATATTTCTCATAAGCGCAGTACTTTGTGTTTTCTCTTTTCTTATAAAGTTGAGCTATCCAACTATTTTCCGGATGATGTGAATTTCAACATTGATCAATGGTTGAACGCAGCACAGTAATGTTTATGTTTTCTTGTCTGACAGTTTATGACTGTTCCATTTGTTTTGCGCATATTACCTGACTGTAGATTCCAACATCATAGAAAACAACATAATACAATAATCAATTGATGTTTACAATAACACACGCAGCTGTGATAATGTCTAGCTATCAGAAATGTTTTTATCGCAGATATGTCATCGTACACATGCTCCAGCTTGTTATATACTTTTCATATAAGTTAACAAGGTCCGAGATAGGAGCTTAGACTTAACTGTTAACCAATGCATTTATAAACAATATAAGTAAAAAAAAAGTGACCATACTTCTATTTAAATGCAAAATAGAGTTACGGTACTTGTTTTGTGAGTGTCTTCTATGAAAGTGAATGCATGCGTGAAGTTTCATTAGCTTCCTATATGCGGTTTTAGAGGTATGATCATTCTATAAATACGGTCAAACACGGCGACGGAGAAGCCGACGCCGGATGAGTTGAAGAACGCGAGCTCAAGGATTAAACCTTTCTCAAAGGGAGGCGTTTTCCCCCACTCAGGTGCATCCGTTGACTCGTAGAAATACACCACGCATTCCATTGTATGAATAAATATCCATTATAAAATCCTGCTTATATAAGTTTCCCCATCGCTTAATGAAATTAAGGCGGGACCACGTAATGTAAAGATTAAACCTTTCTCGAAGGGAGGCGTTTTTTCCGCACTCATTCGCATCCGTTCACACATGGAAATATACCATGCATTCCATTGTATGAATCCATATCCATTATAAAATCCTGCTTATATAAGCTCCCCCGTCGCGTTATGGAATTAAGGCTGGACCGCGTAATGTAAAATGTAAACCTTTCTCGAAGGCATGCATTTTTCCTCACTCATTCGCATCCGTTCACTCATTTCATACACCACGCATTCAACTGTTTGAAATGATTCCTGAAAATTCAACCCGTTCGTCAAATAATCTCTGTATTAGCAAAGTGAAAATGACGTCAACATGAGGAAGGGATAAGAGAGTTGCATGTTTTTGTTAATATATATTTAATGTTGACTTCCGACTTCCACAAGGCGGTAGCCCTATTGTCAGCCCTCTTGTTGTGTTTTTGATGTCGTATTTGACCTTTTATTCATTTGTAATATTGTATTCTTTTGTTATGTTGTTCTTTGTTTCTGTGTGTGTTTGTGGTTGACTGTCGTCTTTGAATGCTACTTTTCTCGATTTTAATCCATATTTCCGGGTACTGTATTGTATGTGTCTGTTAAGTATGCAGATAAATGAGTCTGATATATACTTAAACAACTGCATGGAAGAGGGCGCAGACATTTCCGATATGTCTAGTTAAAAAGTGCTTTGCTTGTTTTTTGTAAATCTTTTAGAGACAAACTTTCAATGATGAGATATATTAGTGCGTCTGCTGAAAAATAGCTCAAACGGTACATCTGATTAACGTAGATCATTAGACCCTTTTGTATTTGTGATGTCTTTTTTGGCCTTTTATTAATCTTTAAAGTTGTTCTTTGCTTCTGTGCGTGTTTGTGTTTGACTTTTGCCCTTGAATGCTTGTTTTCCTGTTCGATTTTATATCTACTTTTCAAACTTGTTTTGTCATACCATTAATGGTTTGTTCTTTTGTTGCTCTGGCTTCTGCAAAGTCATTGAGTGGCTTTCTGTGCTCTTCTTTTTTATATTCATATACGCATGAGCATCTTTGTGTTATACTCATATTGCCTATAAATACTGCCTTGTTTATTAGAGTATATAACCTGGTGAGGATATCTTTTATTTCACTGTCCCGTTTTACTGTGATGACAATAGATAAGAGTGTGGTTTGCTGCACCATACCACCTGGTTTGAACCCTCAACGGCCTCTTTGCCACTGCCCATTCCAAGGTGGTAGCTGTATTGTCAACCCGTTTTTGTCAAATACTTTGTTTATTAACATTACAATTGTTCCTTGTTTCAATGCTTGTTTTTTGGTGACTGCGTTCTGTTCAACGTACATTTCCTGGTCGATATTTTATACCTACTTATTAGTTTTGAAACGGATTCTGAGTTTCATGAAATAAAATACAGTAAGTTTTAAACCATGCAATGTTAATTTAAATGACCGATAATTGCCTGTATACTGATCATGCTGATACGTCTTGAGTTGTGTTCAAATATGTTGTTATTTAGCATAACAATAAATGGCACTTAATATGATAGATCTCAAGAAGCAAACTGGAGGTCTGTGCCATGGTTAGGAAGCCTGAATGTACATAAGAAGAGTGAGTGTTCGTGTCCCGAGAGGCAAACTTGTTTTTATGTAAATGATTATACTACCTGTGTGGAGGTACGATGTGCATTCCTCGATATCTATAAAGTAAATGAAGTTCTTCTTTAAATACCCGTTTTCGCCATGAGCTTGTGAGCATGAAATTAAAAATAAAGACACGCCTTCATATATACAGAGAAAATGCGGTTTAAATATAGCGTACGAAGCTTTAAGTCTCCATCTGCCTTATGTTGAAATTGAAAAAACAAGAATGTGTGTGTAAAAGTTTACTATTTATCGTTTAGTTTTATGCGCTGAAAGCAGACAAATATCATATGAACTAGGTTGAAAGTAGATGTGTAGTATCCTTTAGAAGCATGCTTAAAAATTATGCAATATTTAAACAAAACAAAAGACTTGTTATGCTTAGAAAAATATATGTATAACTATAGTCTTAGCCATATCACGTTCAATTGCAATAATAAATACAACGTTAAAAATGATAAAAAAATGACCTATAGAAATAACTATACAATGAAAAACAAAATACACAACAGAAAGAGTGGACAAGACAGGGTTACCGACTAGGAACGGTCGGTAGGCAACGGCCTACTGGTTAGCTTAAATGGATTTTCTTATAAGAACACGAACGTCCACTACCATGGTAAACACACTAGAACACATATTAACCGTTTGAATTACCATTCCCACAAAGCACATGGGAATAGCAATGTCATTGATACTTTAAAGATGAAAGTAATTTTAGATGATATAATAAGTACTGTTGAAATAAGATTACAAAAAGTAACACACTTTCGGAATGTTGGCACAAAATATTGTATTTTTGTATAATAAATTCAAAATTCAACTGACTTGGATTTTATCCTTATTCCACTGTATTCATCGATACTACTTGGCTTACGTCTTATATACGGATCTGTAACATGGCAGGCACATTCAGATTGAAATCTTTCTAGACTGAAATAGTATCAGCGTAATAGGTCACGTGTCCTTATTGATGCATGGCGCACGATAGATATATACTGAAAGGAAAAAGAAACGCGACGCGGGAATTTCCGCTATATATTGTATATACTGCACATTTAATTCCATACATATTCCAAGGAAATCCCAAGATGTTTTGTAAAAAACTAAGTTGCAGTTAGTTAGAGAAAGGACACAACTGTGATGTTGTAGACGTTTTAATCACACTACACCTTGTAACAAGAAATTCATAAATGTTGAAGTTCCTCTTTGAAAAATTGAACCAGTTCAGAACTGTATTTAACGTAAAGAGTTTGCAAAATTTTGCATCGTAAGTTTGCGCCATAGGCGTACTCTGTCAATAATGAAACTTTGCAAGTATACTATTTGCTGTGTTACGTGTTGCTTTAGTATTTTTTCCGAAAGGAAATATCTTACGTAGCCATGTACCATTCGATTAACAGCAGCATATTGTACATACAATATATAGCCGAAATTCCCGTGTCGCGTTTCTTTTTCTTTTCAGTATATAATAATAAAATCCTTAATATATAATCAAATAGAAAAATAAACGCCACTGATGAAGACCGCTTGGTCGAAAGCTATGGCAAAAAAGAAAGATTTTGCTATTTAAATATATGTAGAGACTTTATTTATAATCAAATATATATAATAATCAAATCAATATATATAATCAAATCAAACGATCAGCAAAAATGAGATATAGGATCCTATAGAAACTACAGCGTCCCAACGCAATGGCATCGTAGGTCTGCACTGTACTGCAAACAAGGATTTGATAATATAATGAAGGAGACAAAAAACAACAGAAAGGGTGGTGAAGACAGGGTTACCGACTTGGAACGGTCAGTAGACAATAAGGCCTACTGGTTAGCTTGAATCGATTTTATATGCACACAATCCTCGCTATTATCCTGTCTTCAGCGCCCAAACAGACAAGACAGTGTAAACAAAACTACATCCCATCAAAAGGAATTCTCTAACAATAAAGAAACACATACAAGATAATAAACATCTCAGGATGCATCCAGAATCGTACTGAACAACCATATTATTTGCAGCTAAAGAGAAATCCAATCTAGGTTATGACCAGAAAACCCGAGGGACGAAAGCTCATGCACCCACCTTCCTTAGTTGGGGTTTCAGTAGGTACAATCACAGAGTCCCAAGAGGTAGTCCAGTCATCGCACACGTGAAAAGTGAAGCGTAATGACCGACTTTAGAGGGGTCAATCACTAAACATGCAGTGCGCTATAAAACCAAAGGGTTATATCCTTTTCTGACGAACTTCCTGATTAAATTTGTAATGCGGTCAGGAAACCCGTCAGACCCTTTAACTTTCGAATTCTTATTCATATGGTTTCCTTGACTTTAAATATGACAAACAGTGTCGGGAATCAGCCGCACTATTTAGTATTAAGTCTACAATAACATGCAAGGAAAAAACGTAAAGGCAAAAAGAATAATCTAAAATATCTGAAGTTAAAGGCACTTTGATGTTAAAAGTAAAAAGAGCAAACAAAGCGTTTTCCCACAGACACTTTTAAGGGACAAAATCGCTTCAAAGGAAGAATGCTCTTTTATGCAGATTTAAAACTGATTTTTAGTTTCCGTGTCTAAATGCATACGCAATAATCCGAATTGTTATGTCATATATAACGGCAACAATAATTGCATTGCGAAGTCAAGCAAATAATTAATTGATTATTACACTACCGTTTTATTAGACTAGACATGCTAGAAGTAAACAAGATCATAAATACTGAAAATGGGATTGAATATCTCAAAAGACCAATAAGTCATAACACTACAGATTTGTAGTTGAGGCAGCATTTACATTCGCCACACACCACTGAACAAACGTCAGTGTGAATGTCAATAAATACTGAATATGGAATCTCTTAGCAAACCAACATATATAAACATATAGCTAAAGCCCAAAAGGACGGTGACGTTTGATGTTTGTCTGCAGTTTTGTCTTGTCGTGCCCTCAATGGTTTATTTTGTTGTTGCTCTGACTTCTGCCAGGTCATTGAGTACCTTCTTTGTGGCTTTCTAGGCTATTGTGTTTTTTTATTTACATATACACGAGCAGCTTTGTGTTTTACTTATATTGCCTTCTATTCTGCCTTGTTGGTTAGAGAATAGTTAATGGCGGCGATTTTTTTATTTACACTGTCCCGTTTTATTGGGTTGACAGTATGGTAAGTGTGAGGTTTGGTGGGTTTAAACCCCCAGCGGCCTTTTTTGCTACTGACCATTCCACGGCGAGGTAGCCCTATTGTCAACCCTTTTTGTGTTTGTGATGTCTTATTTGGCGTTTTAATTCATCTTTAAATATGTTCTTTGTTTCTGTGTATGTTTGTGGTTGAATGTCGTCCTTGAATGCTGCTTTTCCTGTTCGATTTTTATATCTATATATAAGTGACTTATATGCAACGTATTTGCAGCTTATATGTTACATATATGTCCCATATACTTAAGTCACTTAATATATTGTGTAAGTGAGTTATATGTATATGTGACTTATATGTCCAGATCATGTATTATTATACGCAACGTATTGTCACTTACATTAAGGAGCTAACATTTCCTCATCATAAGAAATGTGTTGGATCAATCTGACATGTAGTTAGACACTACCTTAAGGTCAATGGGATAATCTTTTAACGGAAATACCTCATTTTGACAACTTGAGTTTGAATTTATATCAGTAAAATTCCCAACTGGGATAAGCTGCATTTAATGCTGTGGAATCTGTGTTTGTCAAAAAGCGATTTACAGGAATACATATTTATTTATGATTTGGTGAAGGATTTATTAGAAATACGTGTTATCATTTAGAAATGAAGAAAGGGTTGGGTTGTATTTCTAAACATTTTGAAACGTTCATATCAAATCTGCTTAGGATGCTGGTGTCAACAGAAGCCTGCAACTGGTAAGTACATTTCTATACTTTCACAAACAGAAATATCTTTAGGCGCAGCTAATCATATTAACTAGGTTTATTTAGTTAATTCATATGTTGGTATAAGTACAAGAGGTTTTCAATTTATACCTAAACACTTCCATTTTGTAACTGTATCAAATATATTGACATTCTCGTCAAATATGTTCATTTTAATGTCAAAATAATTCCTTCGTAATACAACATTTTGACATGAACTTGTATGACATATTGTGCTTCCTAGCTTTGCTGCATCCGTATGTTTGAAAATTGGCGGAGAATGATGTTTTGAAGCAAAAACGTAAAATTTTAAATATGCATCATGTTTTTACTATTAATCTGTTTTCAAGATTTCAACGAAAATTAACATGCAATTCGACTTTAAAAATGATTGAATTGATGAAAACTTCTAGCTGCAGGCATTTGTTATGATATCATCCTCTATTAAAAAATATTTCATTACTTTCTGATAAGAACAGGAAAAATATATCTAACATAAGATTTAGTGGCAAAACACATACATCTGCAAATAATGGTGAAACAAATATAAATTATGACTGATCAAAGATATCGTTGGTCCACTTTTCAGTATTTATTGACATTCACACTAGCGCTTGTATAGTGCTTTGTGGCGGCCGTAAACAGTTGCCCCGACTAAAAATCAGTAGTGTGTATTATTTATTGGATCCTTTGGGGATCATCAGGCCCAATCTTTGTGGCTTTTAAAGTAGAATATCGCTTTCGCCCATGCAAGGAGGCATGATAAGTGTTTCACACCGCATACTCCTTTGAACAGACTCCATAAAACCAACACCGCATACTCCTTTTGAACAGACTCCATAAAACCGAGTCTGGTACTTTTATCTCTTTGTTTGTGTTTGATACTTCCAGCGGATCCACCTTTCGGTATTTATTTATATGGTATGTAATAATACAGCAAAAATAGAACTATTCATTTTTGTCTTGCACAATATGAGACAAAATGCTTATTTTGGTTTATAAAGTCATCGATAAGATCCGAGCAAACTTGTCCTATCATTTTTTAATTTCTGAAAATTGCGATAAAATTCGAAGTTTTAATTTAACATTTATATTTTTGTCTTTAAATAAAACATAAAGCATTTAGATAGCAAACACAGTTGTTTAACAATTATGATATGCATTTAGTGGCATTACTTGGTTTAAGGTTAAAACTCTACGGCAGATGGAAACATATAGGTATACAATTGGATAATAGTATGCACCTAATTCAAAAATATGTATGATAATCACTTCCGCTGAAAAACAACATCTTAAATAAAAGTGTTACGTTATAAGTTGAACAGCTCTTGTATATTACATACATTTATTAAATGATGTTAAAGGCTAAACGATGATGTCTGTCTGATTAATACGTCTTGTCTTCTAGGCATGTTCTGCATTGCGTGGTCCGAGTATTAACTTTTATACCTCCAAATAACCCTTTCTTCAATGAACAGAAAACTGGGATGGCTAGGGGTAATGAAATAGACACACTTAATTTTGGCTTAAAACGCTTGCATATTGTAAAATTATTATTGTAATTAAACAGATTATCGCATTTCTTTCAGTAAACATATTTTTTAAACGTGGTTAATTGTCAAAATATCCGTTATAAAACCCTGCTAATATAGGCTTTCACCGTCGACTTAATGGAATTAAGGAGGCGGGACCACGTAATGGTGTATCCTCTAGATAAATCCACTCGATAACCTATATTCCTGACTTTTATTAGTTAGTCATAATTGACTATTTTCAGATTGGAAGGATACAACAGAAATAGAAATAGACCAGAAGAAAGACCACGAACACATTGGATAACAAACTGCCTCAACATGACTGCTATATTGATGTTATCTTGTGTTTTATTTAGATCAAGTTGTCAATATACTAATATATGGAATTCAAAATAATGATCGGTTTTATGTTAGTGCGTTCATTTTACCCTTTGCTAACATTCCGTTGGTATATATTTGGACTACCAGTGGAATATATGCCACTTATATGTTTTAAATGTGTCATTTAAAATACTTATAAATCGTATACCCCTTGTAGTTGCCGGGGTAGAATACAACCACTGCAAACACACCGTCACATGCAGAGGGGTAGGACCACCCTCCCCCCCACCACCCCCAACCCAGAATTCATGTTCATTTTGTCATTTTTTGTTCATCTCTCTCATACATCAACTAAGAGCAGTGGCAGAAAAACAATAAACGTCACTCCAGCATAAACGGAAGTGTCTACAATATGCAACTCTGCAGTTCAGGTGAGGTGAAGATGGTCCTAGGCCCATTCTCCATATTTTTCTAGATATACATGGAGGATGAGCCTGGCATGTTCATGACTGTTAGGCGCCATATAACCTTTCATGTGTTGGTGCGCCTTAAAACCCAATTCAATTCAATTATAATGGCAGAGGACTTGTCATAAAAGTAGCTTATACTTCGTCCTTGAATGCGGCTTTTCCTGTTCGATTATTTGATATCTATATTTATAAGTGAGGTGTAATCTACATCTACTTTGCATTTAAAATCTGTATATTAAGTGGCTTATACGTTACTGGCCTATGTCAAGTGTAATTGACTTATATTCCACATATAACCCAAACATATGTCACTTATATTTACTTTCTGTAAGGGTTGGCAGCAAAACACACAAAATAGAAAATGGTAGCATATTCGGTTTTATTGAGTCTGATCATGATAGGTAAAATAAGGTGCAACTCCTTTCGCATGCCCTCTAGCGTCAGCTTAAGCGGTATTACACTGTATACTTTAAAGTAGTATAAACATTGAACAGGAAATGCATCTTTCACATAACACAGAACCCCAAAATCACGCAAAACTACACACATGAATGGCAGATATTAATAAGGAATAAAGGCACATGGCGTCACAAACACAACAAGGATTGACAATATGGGCCTTGGAAACGGTCTGTGGCAAAAAAAGGACCGCTGAGTGTTTAAACCAGGTTGCTAGGGTGCACCAAACCTCACATTTTCCCTACTGTAATCCCATTAAAACGGTGACAGTGTAAATAAAGAAATATATTCTCTAACCAACAAGGCAGCATTAATAGGCAATATAATAAAACACAAAGATGCTCGTGTATATATAAATACAAAAAAAACAATAGCCTAGAAAGCCGACAAAGAAGGGGCTCAATGACTTGGCAGAAGCCAGAGCAACAAGAGAAGAAACCATTGAAGGGCACGACAAGACAAGACGGCAGACAAACATCAAACGTCACCGTCCTTTTAGGCGATTTTTTTTTCTGTTTTGTTCTTTTTAATTAAGAAAGAGATAAGACGCGAATAAACCAGAAATCCTTATTAAAAGTGTTTCATTTGCTGTCCTCAGCAGAGGATTTATTTTTAAATAAAATACAATATGCTGAATATTTATGTGAAAACAAATAGGTCGAGAAAAGTGTTCTGATTACTCAGTAACCCGCAATAAGAAAAACAAATATAAATTTTATGAACTTAAGTAAACATCAGGAAGATCGTCTTTTGCCTTATGAGAGCTGAAGACAACATAGACAAGAAGAAGCTTATTCACCAAATATGTGAAGAAAAAACCGATAAATCATTTCAGACGTATACGCTTAATAGTGATTAACTTACATTATTGTATTTTCGTCAAAAACGTTGTTTAATACTTTACTTACAATATTTGTACACTACTAATGTACTGTATGTTCTTTTTGTTATACAGATGTGTCTCATATTAAGAACAAAGTAATGACAAGACACGAAATTTATCGGTGATATATTGAATAATGGTAACTTAGAACACACTCGATTTTCTTGTTACGACTATTGGTACATTTTAAATGCATTAATAATGTTTCATGATGAATCAAATTTTGAAAAAACAACTATTTGGTAGTAATTTGTGTTTAACTAACAAAAGACACTACAATCCGGATAAACCAGCATGATTTATAACGTGGGGATTGCTATGGTAAATATAGATATAAAAATCGAACAGGAAAAGCAGCATTCAAGGACGACAGACAACCATAAACACTCAGAGAAACAAAGAAAACAACTAAAGATAAATATAAAGGCCAAATAAGACAACACAAACACAAAAGGGTTCACTTTAACGTAGTCTCATTTGCCAAATAAGCCAAATGATTACCAAATAGCATGTTCAAATTCTGATTTATAACGTTTATTCCCGTGCTAGTTATAAAAATGGTGAGAGTATCGCGCTGCTATCCAGTGATGGTTATAGACGACGTCAGTTAAAGATGAATGGCCACCCTTTTTTGTAGTATTATCAATAAACAAATTTAACTCTTAAACGTCCTAGATGAACAGTTCTTGTTAGTCTTGATAGAGCAACATAATTAGAAAACCGCTACTAACTTGTATGTAAAAAATAAGTATTATTGCATGACGTAGCTATCACTTTTACCACTTGAATGCACGGGGAAATGAGGTAAAACTGAATCGTATAGCTGCACAACTATTGCCAGTTAATTGCTATAAATACATTTACCTGTGGATTAATTTACCTGTTCAATAGTTTTCTATGTCATCAAATACAACCTTATTCTACCTTTTCACAGATATTGCGAATGTGAGGAATTGTAAAATATCTATTGTTGTGTATTGATTTCAATTTAAGTTAAATAAACATAACATGTTCATGAAACAAAACATGACCTGGGAACTTTAAGTGCTGTTTATGAAAAAGTATATGAGATTAATAAACTCCCGGTTCATCCAGTATGATATATATAATGTCAGTGTAATTTCTATTTATGAAAGAGTTATGAGATATCCCGGTCTTGACGATGTAAAACACATTGCGTATGCAAATTGATGTATATATTATGCAACCGTAATTTCACTTAAATGTTAATAATTGGAGATCCGTTGTTAAAAATGCTTTTTATGGGTCTCACAGCCTTCATATTTTCTATAGGTGAACCCATTAGCGACGAATTAAATGTAAATGTGTATAAAATGTTCATCGCATACTATTAAGATTATTCATTCGTTAGCAAAAATAGTATGATAGTGGACCTTTGGAAATGGCCGAACACGATAAATACGATATATTGCAGTCTCGGTTTGATAGAGACTGTTCATGAACGGTAGTGAAATATGCTTGCTACCGTTCACTGCCCCTAGCCCCGGGTTACATGTAAGCAGAACACTCACTATTAATAAAATCAATAGTACAGAATTTTAACCATCCCAAAGATGCATATGACGGTGGAAATGCTATATTTAATGACATCATTCCAAATAGACAAAATGGAATTTAGTTGGGAGCAGCGATTATGAATCCTGCGCATCACAAGTAACATTCAAAAATGAGATTATAGGGTCCTATAGAACCACAGCGTCCGGAGCGCAATGGCATCGATAGGTCCACACTGTACTGCAAACAAAGACTTGAAAAAACAATGAAAGAGACAAAAAAACAACAGAAAGGGTGAGTGAAGAGACAGGGTTACCGACTTGGAACGGTCAGTAGGCAATAAGGACCTACTGGTTAGCAATCCTCGCTATTATCCTGTCTTCAACGCTCAAATAGACAAGACAGTTATAAACAAAACTACATCCCATCAAAAGGAATTCTGTAACAATAAAGTCCACATTCTCTGAGAACTAACTCTAAAGAAACACATACAAAATAATAAACATCTCAGGATGTATCCAGAATTGTACTGAACAACCATAAGTAGTTGCAGCTAAAAGAAAAAAAACGCAATCTAGGGTACGACTCCAAAAACCTCGAGTGAGCGAAAGACTAAATTAATAAATATCTCTTATGGGTTGGTTAAACACATACAGCCGAGCACTGCTTGTAACATCTAAGGATCGTAGGTTCGAAACTAAAATATAGCTCATAAACATTAAGTTTGTCATTGTTTTGTTATAGCAAAACACATATTGCTTACACATCATGTAGGTAAGGTGTTCAGACCAGTCAGGAAATACTTCCGGGTCGTAGGGAGTGCTGAAATAGTTCCTTGAAAGAATTCAAAAGTTTCTAGTATTTGCATGTGTTTTTCCCAAGATTAGTTTCTATTTTCATTGTTAGAATCTAACCTGAGGTTAAGTAGTATGTACTGTTGTCATGAATAGTAAAGTATTTTACTGTTTTTGTCAGGATTATTTCTTTGAGTAGAGCTATGAGCACAGAGGTTAGGTAAGATGATGTGGTTTTTGACAGATGTTTATTTCAAAATACGCATAGATGTGTGAATGAATGACAGCGAAATGTTGAAAAACTAAATCGAGTGTTTTATATTCCAGATATGGGACCTGTTTGCTAGCCAAATGTGTTTAATACACAGAATAAAAGTGTAATTTAAGCGAACGAATGTTGTGGAACTTGTGACTGATCTCCAAATATAGCCTATATTGCATTGTGTTCAATGGGCTGATTTTGACCGGTCTGACACCGTAAGCACCATTAATGTAAACCGGGATAACTTTCCACGTAGTGCAGGGCTTCCTCTGTTTCGTATTCATTATTCTATAACATCCTAGGGTCCATTATTACATGAGATAGAACTTCCTATCGCCTATAAGTATGTTCTAAAAT
>JAWPHD010011186.1:0-86250 GCA_037043455.1 Cyrtodaria siliqua
ATTGTATTTCTCAAGCGCGTCAAGCTGGCAGAAAGGTCGACATATGTCGCCCGACCGGCTGAATTACGAGTAAACATAAAGTACCGACTTCGTTAAAATCAACCATTCACAACTCAAATTGATTTAATTAGTGTGCAACAATGTATTGAACACTATTAAAACGAAGAATTAACAGACTGGGGGCATTTAACACATATAGCCATATTCCTTACTTCAAGCGGGTGGGTGAAATATACTTACCTAATGCTAATATTGATGAAAACTAGACAAGTTATATTAATTCCATATTTTATTTAGAATGGTATATACAGTTTAATACAATAAGGAAAAACATATTTAACTTGAAAACCTTTGCTAATAGACTAAATACACAAATTGTATTTCTCAAGCGCGTCAAGCTGGCAGAAAGGTCGACTTATGTCGCCCGACCGGCTGAATTACTAGTAACATAAAGTACCGACTTCGTTAAAATCAACCATTCACAACACTAATTGACTTAATTAGTGTGCAACAATGTATTGAACACTATTAAAACGAAGAATTAACAGACTGGGGCATTTAACACATATAGCCATATTTCTTACTTCAAGGGGATGGGTGAAATATACTTACCTAATGCTAATATTGATGAAAACTAGACAAGTTATATTAATTCCATATTTTATTTAGAATGGTATATACAGTTTAATACAATACGGAAAAACATATTTAACTTGAAAACCTTTGCTAATAGATTAAATACACAAATTGTATTTCTCAAGCGCGTCAAGCTGGCAAAATTACGAGTATACATAAAGTACTGACTTCGTTAAAATCACCCATTCACAACTCAAATTGATTTAATTAGTTGCAACAATGTATTGAACACTATTAAAACGTAGAATTAACAGACTGAGGGCATTTAATACATATAGCCATATTCCTTACTTCAAGCGGGTAGGTGAAATATACTTACCTAATGCTAATATTGATGAAAACTAGACAAGTTATATTAATTCCATATTTTATTTAGAATGATGGATACAGCTGAATACAATAAGGAAAAACAGATTTAACTTGATAACCTTTGCTAAGAGACTAAATATACACATTGTATTTCTCAAGCGCGTCAAGCTGGCAGAAAGGTCGACATATGTCGCCCGACAGGCTGAATTACGAGTATACATAAAGTACTGACTTCGTTAAAATCAACCATTCAAAACTCAAATTGATTTAATTAGTATGCAACAATGTATTGATACACTACTAAAACGAAGAATTAACAGACTGGGCGCATTTAACACATATAGCCATATTCCTTACTTCAGCGGGTGGGTGAAATAGACTTACCTAATGCTAATATTGATGAAAACTAGACAAGTTATATTAATTCCGTCTTTTATTTAGAATGATGTGTTATATTTGCGCGACACTGTATCTAATATATATAAATTATTTACAGTGCCGCGTGATTCAAGATAAACTGATTACAATTTATTGAAGGAAACACAGATTTAACTTGATTATCTTTGCTTACAGACTAAATACCCTTATTGTATTTTTGATCGCGTCAATCTGACAGAAAGGTCGACATATGTCGCCCGAATGGCTGAATTACGAGTAAATATAAAGAACCGACTTCGTTAAAATCAACCATTCACAACTCAAATTGATTTAATTAGTGTGCAACAATGTATTGAACACTATTAAAACGAAGAATTAACAGACTGGGGGCATTTAACACATATAGCCATATTCCTTACTTCAAGCGGGTGGGTGAAATATACTTACCTAATGCTAATATTGATGATAACTAGACAAGTTATATTAATTCCATATTTTATTTAGAATGGTATATACAGTTTAATACAATAAGGAAAAACATATTTAACTTGAAAACCTTTGCTACTAGACTACATACACAAATTGTATTTCTCAAGCGCGTCAAGCTGGCAGAAAGATCGACATATGTCGCCCGACCGGCTGAATTACGAGTAAACATAAAGTACCGACTTCGTTAAAATCAACCATTCACAACACTAATTGACTTAATTAGTGTGCAACAATGTATTGAACACTATTAAAACGAAGAATTAACAGACTGGGGCATTTAACACATATAGCCATATTCCTTACTTCAAGGGATGGGTGAAATATACTTACCTAATGCTAATATTGATGAAAACTAGACAAGTTATATTAATTCCATATTTTATTTAGAATGGTATATACAGTTTAATACAATAAGAAAAAACATATTTAACTTGAAAACCTTTGCTAATAGACTAAATACACAAATTGTATTTCTCAAGCGCGTCAAGCTGGCAGAAAGGTCGACTTATGTCGCCCGACCGGCTGAATTACGAGTAAACATAAAGTACCGACTTCGTTAAAATCAACCATTCACAACTCAAATTGATTTAATTAGTGTGCAACAATGTATTGAACACTATTAAAACGAAGAATTAACACACTGGGGGCATTTAACACATATAGCCATATTCCTTACTTCAAGCGGGTGGGTGAAATATACTTACCTTATGCTAATATTGATGAAAACTAGACAAGTTATATTAATTCCATATTTTATTTAGAATGATGGATACAGCTGAATACAATAAGGAAAAACAGATTTAACTTGATAACCTTTGCTAAGAGACTAAATATACACATTGTATTTCTCAAGCGCGTCAAGCTGGCAGAAAGGTCGACATACGTCGCACGACCGGCTGAATTACGAGTACACATAAAGTACTGACTTCGTTAAAATCAACCATGCAAAACTCAAATTAATTTAATTAGTATGCAACAATGTATTGAACACTATTAAAACGAAGAATTAACAGACTGGGGGCATTTAACACATATAGCCATATTCCTTACTTCAAGCGGGTGGTTGAAATATACTTACCTAATGCCAATATTGATGAAAACTAGACAAGTTATATTAATTCCATATTTTATTTAGAATGATGGATACAGTTGAATACAATAAGGAAAAACAGATTTAACTTGGTAACATTTGCTAAGAGACTAAATATACACATTGTATTTCTCAAGCGCGTCAAGCTGGCAGAAAGGTCGACAAATGTCGCCCGACCGGCTGAATTACGAGTACACATAAAGTACTGACTTTGTTAAAATCAACCATTCAAAACTCAAATTGATTTAATTAGTATGCAACAATGTATTGAACACTATTAAAACGAAGAATTAACAGACTGGGGGCATTTAACACATATAGCCATATTCCTTACTTCAAGCGGGTGGTTGAAATATACTTACCTAATGCTAATATTGATGAAAACTATACAAGTAATATTAATTCCATGTTTTATTTTAAATGGTGTATACAGTTGAATACAATAAGGAAAAACAGATTTAACTTGATTACCTTCGTTAATAGACTAAATAAACATATTGTTATTGTATTTCTCAAGCGCGTCAAGCTGACAGAAAGGTCAGATATGTACCTGTATATCAATGATAAAATTAGACAATTTATATTAATGCCATCTTTTATTTACAATGGTATATATAGTTTGATACAATAAGGAAAAAAAAGATTTAACTTCATTATCTTTGCTTACAGACTAAATACACGCATTGTATTTTCAATCCGGTCAAGCTGACAGAAAGGTCGACATATGTCGCCCGACCGGCTTAATTACTAATACACATAAAGTACTAACTTCGTTAAACTCAACCATTCCTTCGGTATTTTTATCACATAAAACTTCATAGCGACAACCCGTATAGCTCAATTGTTTGTAAATATTCGATGATTTAATTTTGCACTTAGTATTAATTATTAATTCCTCTCGATTTAACGGTTAGTTTTTGAAAATAGCATAATAAATAAAATGTTATTAAGAAAAGTTCAACCCACACCCACTCAAAAATAGGAAACTACTCCTAAAATCGTCTAACGTTCATGGCGTCAGCGCTTATAACCCTATGTTCATTTAATATTCGATGCTATTTCTAGGCTTAAATAATACAAATATGATTCAGCTTCCATTTAAAAGTAAGTTTTGAAAATATCACAATAACTACGGATGCTATTAAAAAAGTTCAACTAACAACCCTCTAAATTTAGGAATTTACACCGCCACAGGGCTACGTTTTTTGTCAATATTTGGCTTAAATCGACATACTTTCCTTTTTTTATTGCTAGACCAGTCCTCTTCTATTAGTATCGTTCATTTTGTAGCCAATCTGAGTAATTTTGATACTTCGTTTAGTGCCACGATTTAAAAGACAAATGCCGAGCGAGTGCACATTTCGGTATTTTGCCGAATAAATGCAAATATTCCATTGCGTCAACCCTTATAGCTCAATTGTTTGTAAATATTTAATGATTTCATTTTGCAGTAAGTATTAAATATTAATTCCGCTTGCATTTAACGGTTAGTTTTTGAAAGTAGCATAAAATATAAAAATGTTATTAAGAAAAGTTCACCCCACACCCACTCACAAATAAGAAACTACGCCTAAAATCGTCGACCTTGAATGGCGTCAGCGCTTATAACGCTATGTTCATTTAATGTTCGATGCTATTTCTATGATCAATGTATACAAATATGATTCAGCTTCCATTTAAAGGTTAGTTTTTGAAAATATCACAATAACTACGGATGCTATTAAAAAAGTTCAACTAAGAACCCTCTAAAATTAGGAATTTACGCTGCCACAGGGCTACGTTTTTTTGCCAATATTTGGTTCAATCGAAAAAGAAATTCTTATTTATTGGTAGACCAGTTATCTACAGTTAGTATCTATCGTTTTGTAGCCAATTTGAGTTATTTTAACACTTTTTGTTAGTGCCACGATTTAAAAGATGAATACCGAGGGAGCGACATTTCGGTATTTTGCCGGAAAACGCAAACCTTGCATAGCGTCAACCCTTATAACTTAATTGTTTGTTAATATTCCATGATTTAATTGTGCACTAAGTATTTAATATTAATTCCTCTTGCATTTAACGGTTAGTTTTTGAAAATAGCATAATAAATAAAAATATTATTAAGAAAAGTTCACCCAACACCCACTCAAAAATAAGAAACTACGCCTAAAATCGTCAACGAGCGCTCATTTTTCTGTATTGAAGGTAGATGAAGGTAGACTGCTGGTAGATGAAGATATGCTGCTGGTAGATGAAGGTAGACTGCTGGTAAATGAATTATAGACTGCTGGTAAATGAAGAAAGGCTGTTGGTAGATGAAGGCAGATGGTGGTAGGCTGCTGTTAGATGAAGTTATGTTGCTGTAGATATATGTAGATGAGCGTAGGCTGCTGGTAATGCAGGTAGGCTGCTGGTATATGAAGGTAGGCTGCTGGTATAAGAAGGTTGGCTGCTGGTAGATGAAATTTGCTTGCTGGTAGATGGAAGTAGATGATAATAGACTGCTGGTAATGAAGGTAGACTACCCGTGAAGGTAGATTGCTGGTATATGAACGTAGGCTGATGGTAGATGAAATTTGGTTGCTGGTAGATGAAAGTAGAGGATGGTAGGCTGCTGGTAATGAAGGTAGGCTGCTGGTAGATGAAGGAAGGATGCCAGTAGGTGAAGACGAAGGTCCGCTGCTGGTAGATGAAGGTAGGCTGCTGGTAGATGGAGGTAAATGAAGGTATGTGAAGTTCCACTGCTGGAGGTAGATGAAGTTCCACTGCTGGTAGATACAGGAATGTGAAGTTTCGCTGCTGGTAGATCGAGGTAGATGAAGTTCCGCGGCTGGTAGTTGAAGGTATGTTAAGGTCCGCTGCTGGTAATGAAGGTCCGATGCTGGTAGATGAATGTAGACGAAGGTCCGCTGATTGTACATGGAGGTAGCTGAAGGTATGTGAAGGTCCGCTGCTGGTAATGAAGGTAGGCTGCTGGTAGATTAACGTAGGCTGCTGGTAGATGAAAGTTTCCTGCTGGTATATGAGATGATAGTAGGATGCTGTTAGATGAAGTAGATGAAGTAGGCTACTGGTATATGAAGGTAGGCTGCTGGTATATGAAGGTAGGCTGCTGGTAGATGAAATTTGCTTTGCGGTAGATGGAAGTAGATGAAAATAGGCTGCTTGTAATGAAAGTAGACTGCCCGTAGGTGAAGGTAGATTGCTGGTATATGAACGTAGGATGGTAGATGAGATTTGCTTGCTGGAAGATGAAAGTAGATGATGGTAGGCTTCTGGTAATGAATGTAGGCTGCTGGTATATGAAGGTAGGCTGCTGTTATATGAATGTAGTCTGCTGGCAATGAAGGAAGGCTGCCAGTCGGTGAAGATGAAGGTCCACTGCTGGTAGATGAAGGTAGGCTGCTGGTAGATGGAGGTAAATGAAGGTATGTGAAGGTCCGCTGCAGGAGGTAGATGAAGTTCCACTGCTGGTAGATACAGGAATGTGAAGTTTCGCTGCTGGTAGATGGAGGTAGATGAAGGTCCGAGGCTGGTAGATGAAGGTATGTTAAGGTCCGCTGATGGTAATGAAGGTCCGCTGCTGGTAGATGGAGGTAGATGAAGGTCATTTGCTGTAAATCCAAGGTAGATGAATATATCTGAAGGTCCGCTGCAGGTAATGAAGATCCCTTGCTGGTAGATGGAGGTAGATGAAGGTCCGCTGCTGGTATATGGAGGTAGATGAAGGTATGTGAAAGTGGGCTGCTGGTAGATGAAAGTTGCCTGCTGGTATATGAAGGTAGATGAAGGTCCGCTGCCGGTATATGAAGGTAAGCTGCAGCGAACCTTCATAACCAGCAGCGGACCTTCACATACCTTCATCTACTAGCCTCGGACCTTCATCTACCTCCATCTACCAGCAGCCTACCTTCATCTACCAGCAGTGGACCTTCATTTTCACCTACTGGCAGCCTTCCTTCATTACCAGCAGACTACGTTCATATACTAGCAGCCTACCGTCATATACCAGCAGCCTACTTTCATTACCAGCTGCCTACCATCATTTACTTTCACCTACCATCAGCCTACGGCCATATACCAGCAATCTACCTTTACCTATGGGCAGTGTACCTTCATTACCAGCAGCCTATTATCATCTACTTCCATCTACCAGCAAGCAAATTTCATCTACCAGCAGCCTACCTTCATATATCAGCAGCCTACTAGCATATACCAGCAGCATACCTTCATTATCTGCACCATACGCCCATCTACATCTATCTACATCTGCAAAACTTCATCTAACAGAAGCCTACCATCATCTGCCTTCATCTACCAGCAGCCTACGTTCATCTACCACCAGCCTACCTTGATTACCAGCAGCGGAACTTCACATACCTTCATCTACCTGCATCTACCAGCAGCTTACCTTCATATACCGGCAGCGGACCTTCATCTACCTTCATATACCAGCAGGCAACTTTCATCTACCAGCAGCACACTTTCATTTACCAGCAGCCTACATTCATCTATCAGCAGCGGACCTTCATCTACCTCCATCTACCAGCAGCGGACCTTCATTACCAGCAGCGGGCATTCACATATATTCCTCTACCTCCAGCTACCAACAACGGACCTTCATCTACCTCCATCTACCAGCAGCGTACTTTTATTTCCAGCCGCGGACCTTCACATACCTTCATCCACCATCCTCGTACCTTCATCTACCTCAATCTACCAGAAACAAAACTTCATCTACATCCAGCAGCTGACCTTCACATACCTTCATTTACCTCCATCTACCAGCAACAGCCTACCTTCATCTACCAGCAGCGGACCTTCATCTTCAACTACTGGCTGCCTTTCTTCATTGCCAGCAGACTAGATTCATATACCAGCAGCCTACCTTCATATTCCAGCAGCCTACATTCATTACCAGCAGCCTACCATCATCTACTTCCACCTACCAGCAAGCAAATTTCATCTAACAGTAGCCTACCATCATATACCAGCACCCTACCTTCATATACCAGTAGCCTACTTCATTTAACAGCAGCCTACTATCATCTGCCTTCATATACCAATAGGAAAATTTCATCTACCAGCAGCCTACGTTAATCTACCAGCAGCCTACCTTCATAACCAGCAGCGGACCTTCATTACCAGCGTCGGATCTTCACATACATTCATCTACCTCCATCTACCAGCAACGGACCTTCATTTACCTCCATCTACCAGCAGCGAACCTTCATTACCAGCAGCAGACCTTCACATACTTTCATCTACTAGCCTCGGACCTTCATCTACCTCCATCTACCAGTAGCGAAACTTCAGATTCCTGTATCTACTAGCAGTGGAACTTCATCTACCTCCAGCAGCGGACCTTCACATACCTTCATTTACTTTACTTTCATCTACCAGCAGCCTACCTTCATCTACCAGCAGCGGACCTTCATTTTCACCTACTGGCAGCCTTCCTTCATTACCAGCAGACTACGTTCCTATAATAGCAGCCTACCGTCATAAACCAGCAGCCTACCTTCATTACCAGCAGCCTACCATCATCTACTTTCATCTACCAGCAAGCAAATTTTCTGTCTTCACCACCCTTTCGTTGTTTTTTTACTCTTTCATTGTATTTGCAAGTCCTTGTTTGCAGTACAGTGCGGACCTACGATGCCTTTGTGCTCGGACGCTGTGGTTTCTATAGGACCATATATCCCATTTTTCATCTACCAGCAGCCTACCTTCATATACCAGCAGCCTAACTTCATATACCAGCAGCCTACTTCATCTAGCAGCAGCCTACTATCATCTGCCTTCATATACCAGTAGGAAACTTTCATCTACCTGAAGCCTACGTTAATCTACCAGCAGCCTACCTTCATTACCAGCAACGGCATTTCACATACCTTCATCTACCTCCATATACCAGCAGCGGACCTTCATCTACCTCCATCTACCAGCAGCGGACACTCACATACCTTCATCTACCTCCATCCACCAGCAGCGGACCTTCATCTACATTCATCTACCAGCAGCGGACCTTCATTACCAGCAGCGGACCTTCACATACATTTATCTACTTCCATCTACCGTCAACGGACCTTCACCTACTTTCATCTACCAGCAGGGGACCTTAATTACCAGAAACAGACCTTCCCATACCATCATCTACCAGCCTCGGACCTTCATCTACCTCCAGCAGCGAAACTTCACATTCCTGTATCTACCAGCAGTGGAACTTCACATACCTTCATTTACTTTCTTTTACCAGCAAGCAAATTTCATCTACCATCAGCCTACGTTCATATACAAGCAATCTACCTTCACCTACGGGTAGTCTACCTAAATTACCAGCTGCCGTTCTTCATTGCCAGCAGACTACATTCATACACCAGCAGCCTACTTCATCTAACAGCAGCCTACAATCATCTGCCTTCATATACCAGCAGGAAACTTTCATCTACCAGCAGCCTAAGTTCATCTTCCAGCAGCCTACCTTCATTACCAGAAGCTTACCTTCACATACCTTCATCTACCTCCATCTACCAGCAGCGGACCTCCATTTACCTTCATCTACCAGCAGCGGACCTTCATTACCAGCAGCGGATCTTCACATACATTCATCTACCTCCATCTACCAGCAAGGACCTTCATCTACCTCCATCTACCAGCAGCGAACCTTCATTACCAGCAGCGGACCTTCACATACCTTCATCTACTAGCCTCGGACCTTCATCTACCGCCATCTGCCAGCAGCGAAACGTCACATTCCTGTATCTACCAGCAGTGGAACTTCATTTACCTCCAGCAGTGGATCTTCACATACCTTCATTTACCTCCATAAACCAGCATCTGCCACCAGCCTACCTTAATTACCAGCAGCGGAACTTCACATATCTTTATCTACCTCCATCTACCAGCAGCTTACCTTCATATACCGGCAGCGGACCTTTATCTACCTTCATATACCAGCAGACAAATTTCATCTACCAGCAGTCAACATTCATCTACCAGCAGCCTACCTTCATTACCAGCAGCGGACCTTCACATACCTTCACCTACTTCCATATACCAGTAGCGGACCTTCTTCTACCTCCATCTACCAGCAGCGGACCTTCATTACCAGCAGCGGACCATCACATACATTCATATACCTACATCTACCAGCAACGGACCTTCATCTACCTCCACCTACCAGCAGAAGACCTTCACATACCTTCGTCTACAATCATATCTACCTACATCTACCAGCAACGAAACTACACATTGCTGTATCTACAAGCAGCGGACCTTCACATACTTTCATTTACCTCCTTCTACCAGCAGCCTACCATCATCTACCAGCAGCGGACCTTCATCCTCACCTACTGGCAGCCTTCCTTGCCAGCAGCAGACTACATTCATATACCAGTAGCCTACCTTCATATACCAGCAGACTACATTCATTACCAGCAGCTGGCATCATCTACTTCGATCTACCTGCAAGCAAATCTCATCTATTTATCAGTCTACTAACTGAGACATTACTAGGACGTAGCTGGACCATTTGCAATGTGTACGCAAGGTCTATATGCCATGTAGAGTGGGGGTATTTCCAGGTCTCTTTTGATCTTAAATACAATTTGGGAATATTTCCCAAAAATTTTAATACTGTTAAGTCAGAGATTTAGCCTGAGTTTTCCAAATGTTTGTGGAAACCCGAATTAAAAATAGTCGTTCCAGAATACGGTAATTTATATTGAAGATCAGCGAAGATTAGTGCATAAAATACAAGTTTACGAACGGCGAGACGACTTGATAGACAGCCGTCCTGCGACGGGATGCACTTGTAAATGTCCGTATGTAAAGCAAAAAAACACCCACACGGCCACAGACGTCAGAAGTGATGCTTTTGTTGTAACATATTTATTACAGTAAACAATCAAAACAAATGTCATACCTTGTCGTTGATTGTATGCGTTTATAGTTTGATACGATCAATATTTAAATTCAAATTCTCCAAAATTTCCATCTATCATCAATTATCTCTGATTGAAAAACAGATAACAAACAGTAGCAGCTTGGCAAGATCAATTTGCAAATGGCGAAATGTATACTAAGGGAGGTAACTACACTATTTTAACTGGTTCGCAGTTATATTTATATATATTACTAATTACACTTTAATATGAAATAATTACTAATTACACTTTAATATGAAATAGGCACCATGTAACGGGCAAAGCAATTTGATAGCATGTACACATTTTACCCATCTCTATTTTAAGGGTCAGAACTAACTATAAATTTGATCAGGTCTTAATCTTAAAGTCACGAAATAGTTATAGATATATCTTTACACAAATATGTAATTAAATATATTTGTAAGGCCTAATAAAATAATACCCGTGTTTACTGCAACAAAGTAGTGGGTAGGAAGGTCAGCTTTTTGTTTTATTTTGTATCTGTAATAAGACTTTAAACTCGAGAACAATAAGATACGGATAGATTTAAGTGCAGATTTTATTTGATCTTTTTCTTTACACAGAAAATATGCGCAAGCATTTTTGGTGCAGTTTTTGTGTGAGTCAGTGTATATCAGTTTTCGGGGGCTAACAAACTGAACAGTTTTCGGGGGGAAAAAATCGTTTTTCTTCTCATAAAATATGTCGGCAGCGTTTTAAAGGAGATGGTCCGGTCATGGTGAACACACGTTTATTTGTAATCAGAGCATTCTCTGACCGAACCACTGTAGATAATCTCAAAGAATCTAGCAACATGTTTATTATTTATTCTAGCATGTCCAACGGAATGAAAGTGTATACATAAAATTGAAATATCAAGGTTCTATTTGTTGGCATAAATACTCATCAAAATGTTTTTTCTATGTTTAATGAATGAGTTTGAATTGAATGTTGTTTAAAAGCTCATCAACACAGTATAGGTTATTTAGAGCCGCCCCAGAGAGAGGGGAAGGATACATAGGAATCCGATAACCTGCCCTACTCTTATTATCGAATAGATTCCTATGGTTCTTTAACGTGCTCGGAGAATAGACCGATACCCGGGACCGCCCGGTTTATTTTCCCATCCGATAGACGAGGCTAAGGGAAAGTGTCTTGCCAAAGAACACACCGACGGAACTCAGTGGCACCACGGAGGATTAAACCCGGGGCCTCCGGTTACAAATCCGTCGCGCTACCGACTGCGCCACGCCAGCCCTCTTAATGTATGAGACTCATAGGTAGTAGTAGGTAGGTAGTCGAGGCCGTTTAACCCTTTTTCGCAGCGGTCCATATAAGGTCACTTCCTCACCCAAATTACTTTGAGAATCATGCAGTTTTCCCCATTTTTTAAACAATTAACTCTGAAAATGTCATTCCCCAGTCTTTCCCACATTTTAGGCCAAAATGCCCCTTTCCAGACCTCGGGGCTTTTTTAACTTATTCAGTGGCCGAAATTCGGCCTCTTCCCAATTGCAAAAACCTCTATTTTTTCCCAATTTTGGGGTAAAAAAATCCAATTTAAAATATATATATATATATATATATATATTATTTATTTTTTGGTAATTAAGTGACATACTTTACAGTCTCGCGCTTCTTTTTCCCAAATTCAGCAGGCCTAGGCCTTTACCCAATTTTCTTGAAAAAAGCCCTGGACCTCGTAAAAGGCTCTGTTGGTGATGAGGAGGGTGTCACAAAATGTCACGGGTAGAGCGTACTGGTCGTACATAGCTCTTGTAAGTTATCGGTTACACCCAAATCTATTGTTCGAGTCGAAACAATTTCACAATATTCATGATCTATTCATGTAACACGTAAAAGCGTGCACATTTTAAGTGGCCGCCAGAGAGGCCGTGTCATAAGATTAGTTTTGTGCTAATGCATGTAAACGTATAGGTATATTTTCCTTAAACGGCAAAATTGTATAAGGGGCCTCTCGTGTAGATTCAATACTGAAGATTTAGCCACGTTTGTCACGGACTGAACGGGGGAAATAATGATTTGGGCGTAATGTTTGCTATAAAACCCATTGTCTTCTAGCTCTCGCCGGGATGATCGATAGTACTTTGTTGGAACAGAGTTTGGACGGCAAAATTCATAGGCAACATGTGGTTAGTAGTTTTATTAAACTTTTATCGTACATTTGTATTCAGTGGGCGGCGCCATCTTGTTTGGCGGTTTCGACATCCGGTTAGCATTGATGTTTCTCAAACATAACTTTAGACTAGCATATGATTTTGAAGTTACTTTATTAGATGTAATTATTGTAATTGATCATTAATTGTAAAACAATATTAATTTGATAACAGTGGATAATAGGTGCATTAGTTAACGTTGGCGTATAACTCAGTGATTGTAATACACGATTGTTAACATTAGTTAACAATGAGATGAGTGACAAGAATAAATGTTCGACGCGGATGCATAGCGTTGTATAATGTGGTCATTAGTTGACATGCGTGCATGCATAACTCAGTGAGTGTAATATATGAGTAATTTGATCATGTTTATATTACACGTATTAGGGGCATCGATTAACAGCGACGTATACATGGCGTTGTAGAATATGTATACATTGCTACTCATCATTGGTACAGCTTACATATATTGATTGAATAATGATTTGTTTGGGTAATGATAATTATGCAAGATTGTTATGTTTGTCAACCGACATCTAAAACGTATGCATAATTACAGCCTAAGCCATCCAGGATATAAGCCATCCAGGGTTGGAATAAGCCATCTAGGTTTGGATATCCAGGAGTGGAGCTAAGCTTCCACGATTAACGTTTACGAGCGGTGGTGACGGTCCCCGTACCTGCGTCAGCATGGCCAGGTTTTACTAACGACAACCCCCGGGACACAAGATGGGCCCGTTACCAGTCCTCACTGGATGAATATCACTCACAATCTCAGTGGAGGTTAACTATCATTGCATCGCGTCATCAACCCTTACAGAAGGCATTTGATGACAATCATCCATTGAATTCGCGCATCATCATCTTCATGAGCTCTCGCGCATCACAGTTATCGCGCTTGATCAACATTGCTATAGCTTTAACAACACTTTAGTGTCTTAGACATTCAGTATTTATAACAATACTAAGAACGTCTTAAACGTTCATGAGAACATTCTTTTCATAGTTCATTTGTGTATTCGCTTTAGATAATTGTATATATATTAAACATATTTTAAAAGGTGCATTAAACTTATGTAAATGCATTCACCGTCATTGATTCTTTTCTGAGTTAGCCCAACCACTAAGGTCATCCTGTGACAGCTGGTTTTCAGAGTAGTGGGATTTTGGGCGACTACGGAGGGAAAGAATCAATAAGTGATCTTTATTATGATATACTAAATCTCCACTTATTATTTTAGAATTGTGTACCACCCTCTGATCCATCAAGGCGACTGTCGACGATCACGGCCACAGCTTGGAAGACGAGTAAAGACACGACAAGGGTAGGGTGAGTCCAAACTGTTGTTTTGTCCGTTCTTTCCTTGGCGCGAGGTCGCAGTGGTCTACACGATTGGGTCTGAGGCACTTTTGCTCAATAATTTGGGTGTTTGTTTTTACCTCCCTCGATATACACATGGTATCCAATTAGGTTGGCGAACAAGACGTTCTACTCATGTTGTGACACTCGATTATACTTATATTGATGGGAGAAGTAAATATACATGTACATGTTATACACATTTCGATGATTGTTTAAGGTTTATGTCCAATATCAAATTAAGATATTTTATGTAGTGTATATGTTTTGTGGAAGCTAGATACTATCTATACATAACCGTTAGTAGTTAGCGCTAGTACAAATGTGTATGTAACTTGTCCTATGATGATGCCCAGGTATTTACTGAGGACACAGTGACTTACCATTAGTAGTTAGTTGTGTAGAATTATTAGTGACGTGTGTATTGTAATTATTGTAGTGTGTAGTTCACAATGTCTATAACCATGACGTCCATAAAGGATCTTACGGAAATGGGTAAGGAATTAGGGTATGCTGGAGAGGAGCTTAGAACCTTTGTTAAAGACGAACAGGCTAGGGAAAGGGAATTTAGACTTAACGAAAGAGAACTAGCAAAGCAGGAAAGAGATTAAGAAAGTAGACTAGTTAAAGATAAGCTAGAATTAGAAAGTAGATTAGCCACAGAGAAGTTAGAATTAGAAAGAAGATTAACTAAAGAGAAGCTAGATGCTGATAAAGAGAAGCTAGATGCTGATAAAGAGAAGTTAGAATTAGAAGGTAGATTAGCTAAAGAGAACCGAGATGATGATAAAGAGCAGATAGAATTAGCACGGCAGTTAGAACATGAGAGGTTCGAAACAGATGGTAGACTAGCGAAGGCTAAGACAACGATGGAGAGGGATAAATCAGAGTTTGAGCATACGTTAGCTTTAGAGTTGGAAGCAGCTAAGACACATAGTAAGGAAAGTAAAACTGAAGGGAAAGATAGTTATTCTGGGAAGTTAAAAGGTTCGAAATTACCATACTTTGATGCTGACAAAGATAACATGGACAGTTACTTGTTACGGTTCGAGCGTTATGCTGAGTTACAGGAATGGACCAAAGATAAGTGGGCAGTTCATTTAAGTGCGTTATTGAGAGGCAAGGCCTTAGATGTATTTTCTAGATTACCTGGTGTAGATGCTCTTGACTATGACAAGTTAAAGGATGCTCTTTTAAAGAGATTTGAGTTAACTGAAGAAGGTTTTAGAAAGCGGTTTAGAGCTTGTCTGCCTGAGAAAGGCGAGTCATTTATTCAGTTTATTAGTAGGTCTAGAAATTACTTAGATAGGTGGTTAGAGTTAGGGAAGGTAGCGCAGACTTATCAGGGCCTCATATATTTCTTGTTGCGGGACCAGCTATTCACTGTTTGTAGTAGAGATCTTTTCTTATTTCTGAAAGAAAGAAAATTAGCTAGTGTAGGAGAAATGGCAACACAAGCAGATCAGTTTGCCGAGGCTAGAGGTGGAGCTCATAATGTAGTGTCGAAAGACAGAACTCTTAGAGATAGGCAAGGGGACGATCATAGTAATAAACAGAAAGGCCAGAGTGGAAACTATAGAGGTGGAGGTAGTTCGATGGGTGCTAGAGGAGGTAGCAATCGTGGTAACATAGGTAGACCTTTTATTCGTTGTCGTCACTGTAATGGGAAACATGCTTCACATGAGTGTAGGAAAGCGGTGAAAGTGTCCGCTGTCGTAGACAATTTTAGTGACAATAGTAGAGTGGACAACAATGGAGGGAGTCAGAACCAAGGTTTTAACAACCCATGGAATTTCGGTAGAAGTAGAGGTGGTCAAAACCGAGGTAGAGGTAGAGGCAGAGGTAGTAATAGTCCGGTTACTAAAACCGAGAGTAGTAGCTGTTGCGTTAAAGCGGATGGTGTAATGGCGAAGATCGGAACATGTCTCTTTCCGTACGCAAATCTTCCAACGGCAGATGGTAGAGTGAATGGCACGGACGTAATTGTAATGAGGGATACAGGTTGTACAGCTGTGGTAGTTAGGCGTAGTTTAGTTACGGATGACCAGTTGGTAGGTAAACAGTCACCGTGTATGTTGTTAAATAAGTCGGTAGAGCACGTGCCAATAGCGAGAATAGATGTAGAAACACCTTTCTTTAAAGGGACTACAGAGGCACTATGTATGGATGACCCGATGTATGATTTAACGATAGGGAACATCCGATTTTAGAAGTAGCATAAGTAATGCCGTAGAGACTAGAGCGCAGGTTCAGAAGCAAGCTCAGGCTTATAGAAAATTAAAGGTTCCTGCAGCCGTAGGTGACATATCTAAAGCGGAGTTTATAGAAGCACAAACTCAAGACGAGTCATTAGGTCCTTGTAAGGTGAAGGCCAAGGATGGTGTAGTGAAGAAGTGTAAAGGGTCCGGTAGTTGTAAGTTTGTACATAAGAATAGGTTATTGTACAGAGAATTTAAAGATAGTGGTAGTAGACAGTTTCACCAATTAGTGGTACCTACCCAGTATAGAACGACAGTGCTTAAGGTAGCTCATGAGTCGATTATGGGAGGTCATTTAGGCGTAAAGAAAACGTCCGATAGAGTATTGGCAGAATTTTATTGGCCAGGCGTTAGTGGAGATGTAACTAGGTATTGTAGGTCCTGCGATGTATGCCAAAGGACCGTACCAAAAGGTCGAGTGGCCAAAGTACATTTAGGTCAGATGCCACTGATAGATACACCATTTAAACGGGTAGCCGTAGACATAGTTGGACCAATTTTTCCAGTGTCGGATAGGAAAAATAGGTACATTTTAACCATGGTAGACTATGCAACTAGGTATCCGGAGGCAGTAGCATTGCCCTCAATTGAAACTAAGAGAGTAGCTGAGGCATTAGTTGATATGTTCAGTAGGCTAGGTGTACCAGAGGAAATGCTGACTGATTGTGGGTCACAGTTTACGTCAGAACTTATGGCTGAAGCAAGCAGGTTATTGTCTTTGCGTCAAATCATGACAACATCATATCACCCTATGTGTAACGGGTTAGTCGAACGATTTAACGGGACGTTAAAGCAAATGTTACGGCGTATGTGTACCGAGAGACCCAAAGATTGGGACAAGTATCTCAATGCTTTATTGTTTGCATTTAGAGAGGTTCCACAAGAGAGTTTAGGATTTTCTCCATTTGAGTTATTGTACGGTAGGTCAGTTAGAGGTCCCATGAGGATTCTTAGAGAGATGGGAGCAGGTGAAGTAGATAGTGATGAGGTTAAGACTACATATCAGTATGTTTTAGATCTGAAGGAGAAACTAGAGGAGACTTGTAAGATAGCTCAAAGTCAGTTAGTTAAGGCAAGTACCAAGTATAAACGGTACTATGACCAGAAAGCTAGAGCTAGGAAGTTTAAGATAGATGACCAGGTGTTACTGTTACTCCCGACCGACAATAACAAGTTGTTATTACAATGGAAAGGTCCGTTTTACGTTAGAGGGATAGTGAACACTATGGATTACCGTATCGAGATAAACGGAAAGTTAAAGACCTTTCATGCGAATATGCTGAAAGAGTATATCAGTAGAACCGATAATGGGCAACAAGGGGTGTTAACCGTAGTTAATGTTGCAGTTATTGAGGACAGTGAGGAAGACAGTAGTGACGACACTAGTCCCATGTATTTTCCCACTAGTGTAGGTAGGGAGACAGCAGCCGATGTAGACATATCGGGCATGCTTAGTGTAGAGCAACAACGAGAGATGGGTAGTTTACTCTCGGAGTTCAGTGATGTCTTGTCCGAAAACCCGGGGCAGACAGATGGAGTGCAACATGATATTGTACTCACATCAGGGGAACCAATTAGAATTAAGGGGTATCCCATTCCATTTCACTCCCGATCAATTGTTGATGAGGAGGTGAAAGACATGTTGAAATTTGGTGTCATCGAACCTTCAAACGCCCCATTTTCATCCCCAGTCGTACTTATTAAGAAGAAAGATGGGTCAATTCGATTCTGCATCGATTTTAGGCAGCTCAATAAACGTACCATCTTTGATGCAGAGCCAATGCCTAATATTGAGGAGGTATTCTCTAAACTTGCGGGATATTCGTATTTTTCCACGTTAGACCTCAGTAAAGATTATTGGCAAGTCCCACTTTCAGACCGAGCTAAAGAGATGACCTCCTTCGAAACTTCGCAAGGACTTTTTAAGTTCAAGGTCATGCCCTTTGGTCTCGTAAACGCCCCAGCAACATTCTGTAGGTTAATGAGGAAAGTCCTGAAGGATTTGTCCAACACAGACAGTTTTGTAGATGACATCCTGGTGTTTACAACAACATTTGAAGACCATATTAAGGCTCTACGTAATCTGTTGGAACGGCTACGCCGGTTTAAACTGACTGCAAAACCTAGCAAGTGTCACTTAGGTTACGCAGATATAGAGTGTCTGGGTCATGTTGTCGGGAGGGACCAGAAATTGAAACCCAACCCCCACAAGGTTAAGGCAATTCAGGAAGCACCAAGACCCGAGACAAAGAAACAAGTTAGGTCATTTTTAGGGTTGGCGGGATTTTACAGGAAGTTTATCCCAAACTTTTCGGCTATAGCTGCACCTTTGTCAGACTTGACAAAGAAAGGTCAACCCAATAGTATAACTTGGGGGGAAAGCCAGGAGCGAGCTTTTGTCTCTTTAAAGGGGAGTCTGGTCAAAACCCCAATACTAAAATTACCTGAACTTGACCAGGAGTTTATCCTCAGAACGGATGCCTCCGATATCGGGGTGGGTGCAGTCCTACTAGAAGAGCAAGATGGGTGTAGTCTCCCCGTGGCTTACGCAAGTCGGAAACTATTACCCCGGGAATGTAACTACTCTGTTATCGAAAGGGAGTGTCTTGCAGTAGTGTGGGGTGTCAGTAAATTCCACCGATATGTTTTTGGTAAGGAATTTGTCTTGGAGACTGACCACCAACCGTTAGCTTATATGAATAAAGCAAAGGTAGCTAACAGTAGGTTAATGAGGTGGGCACTGACTCTGCAGCCTTACCGGATGAAAATTAAAGCGATCCGAGGAAAGGACAATATTGGGGCAGACTATTTAAGTCGCCGCACATAATGACCGGTTTAATACAATAGTGTATTGCAGTGTATTATACAATAGTAGTATATGTTACGACAGGGTAGTGTACAATAGTAGAATAGTGTTGAAATTGTAATTACATATTATAGTTAGGTTATAACTGCAGTGGATGTTTTCCGGAAGACGGTCGTTGTACTGGCTGAAGGTTGCATCCCTCGGTAGTAATATTTAACATACTTAAGCGATTGAGCGATCAGCTTGTACGTTTTGTCGCTCATTTGCTCAGAATAATTAATAGTTTCTTAACGTGAAAATATTAATTATCATTTTGTTGAATTTTAAAAGTGTAGCACTTTCTTTAAGTGGGGAGATATTGTCACAAAATGTCACGGGTAGAGCGTACTGGTCGTACATAGCTCTTGTAAGTTATCGGTTACACCCAAATCTATTGTTCGAGTTGAAACAATTTCACAATATTCATGATCTATTCATGTAACACGTAAAAGCGTGCACATTTTAAGTGGCCGCCAGAGAGGCCGTGTCATAAGTTAGTTTTGTGCTAATGCATGTAAACGTATAGGTATATTTTCCTTAAACGGCAAAATTGTATAAGGGGCCTCTCGTGTAGATTCAATACTGAAGATTTAGCCACGTTTGTCACGGACTGAACGGGGGAAATAATGATTTGGGCGTAATGTTTGCTATAAAACCCATTGTCTTCTAGCTCTCGCCGGGATGATCGATAGTACTTTGTTGGAACAGAGATTGGACGGCAAAATGCATAGGCAACATGTGGTTAGTAGTTTTATTAAACTTTTATCGTACATTTGTATTCAGTGGGCGGCGCCATCTTGTTTGGCGGTTACGACATCCGGTTAGCATTGATGTTTCTCAAACATAACTTTAGACTAGCATATGATTTTGAAGTTACTTTATTAGATGTAATTATTGTAATTGATCATTAATTGTAAAACAATATTAATTTGATAACAGTGGATAATAGGTGCATTAGTTAACGTTGGCGTATAACTCAGTGATTGTAATACACGATTGTTAACATTAGTTAACAATGAGATGAGTGACAAGAATAAATGTTCGACGCGGATGCATAGCGTTGTATAATGTGGTCATTAGTTGACATGCGTGCATGCATAACTCAGTGAGTGTAATATATGAGTAATTTGATCATGTTTATATTACATGTATTAGGGGCATCGATTAACAGCGACGTACATAGCGTATACATGGCGTTGTAGAATATGTATACATTGCTACTCATCATTAGTACAGCTTACATATATTGATTGAATAATGATTTGTTTGGGTAATGATAATTATGCAAGATTGTTATGTTTGTCAACCGACATCTAAAACGTATGTATAATTACAGCCTAAGCCATCCAGGATATAAGCCATCCAGGGTTGGAGTAAGCCATCTAGGTTTGGATATCCAGGAGTGGAGCTAAGCTTCCACGATTAACGTTTACGAGCGGTGGTGACGGTCCCCGTACCTGCGTCAGCATGGCCAGGTTTTACTAAGACAACCCCCGGGATACAAGGTGGGCCCGTTACCAGTCCTCACTGGAGGAATATCACTCACAATCTCAGTGGAGGTTAACTATCATTGCATCGCGTCATCAACCCTTACAGAAGGCATTTGATGACAATCATCCATTGAATTCGCGCATCATCATCTTCATGAGCTCTCGCGCATCACAGTTATCGCGCTAGATCCAATATCTGTGGAAGGAAAATATGTTGAAGGGGATGGTGGTGGGAAAGCGGGGTCCAGGGGGTGTTTTCAAGATTTTTTTCTAGGATGGGTTAGAGTATTTTTCTAGATTTTCCAAGGGACTTGGGTGTTATCAAAACATATGCCTTTTCCTAACGCCGATCTAGCCAACCTGTCTATGTTTGGCCTAATTGTATTCAACAGTTCGTGTTTTTTTATATTATTACACTTGGTTTGGACTGAAAAAAGTATGACAGTTTTTGTTCTATTTGTAAAACTGGAAATCCTCTAATGACGTAAAGCGTGTGTATACACTGGCCAATAAATAATCGATAATGACAGCGTTCCATGTACAGTCATTTATATTTAAACGCTGTGTAGCAGTCTAAATCGTAACATCTTAAAAAACGAGTGTTCCTATTGATCTCATCATCATAATGAAAAAAACACCGCATATAATAGAAAAAGCACTGCATATCATAAGAAATGCACCACGTATAAATCCGTTTGTACCGAATATAATGCAATTGAAACCACCGAATATAAAGACGTATCCACCACGTATATTAGAATATGTACCACATATAAAGTCAACTGAAGCACTGCATATAAATACAAACCTACTTCATATAATGTTCAACGGACCTCATATATTAGATTAACTACTGCATATAGTAATAAATGCACTACATATAACGATAATTGGACCGCATATAATGGTTTATCTACTGCATACAATGACTTAACTATCGCATATAATGATTAATCTACTGCATATAAATACATTTCTACCACATATAAAGATTTATTTACCACATATAATTAAAAATGCACTGTATATCATGAAAGATCTACCACGTATAAAGGAAAATGCACTGCATATATTAATCGGCAACATCATAAGACAGTCATGGCGTTCCTTAAATAACTCTTGTAATCTGTATATGCTTTAACTAATATTGCTAACATCAAGTTTGATGTACATAGGTCGAGTGGATTTTGAGGAATACAATATTTCTAGCGGATTATGTGGAATACATGAAACGATGTATGGAAGACATTTAAAAATCATAAGATGCTTGTATAAAATTGTTTTGGTTTGTTTTTCTCCTTCGGCATGTGGTTACAAATGGATCAATTGCCCCGTTTACCGAATTCAATGTCTTAAATACCAAAAAAACAAGTAACATGTAATTTCAATATTTACATCAATGTATGGCTATCTGTAATCTTGACTTAAATTAAGTCTAGATGACACATAGCCATACATTGATGTAGATATGTTATACAACAAAATCTATATTCCCCAGAACCGTATGAAAAATACATAAACCAGATTTAACAGGAGCCCTAATTTATTGAACTTGCATATCTTATATGAAGCATAACGTCACATTTAAACTGAACTGAACTGAATTGGGTTTTAAGGCGCACCAACACATGAAAGGTTATATGGCGCCTTACAGGAATGGGCGTGCCAGGCTCATCCTCCATGTACATCAAAATAAAATATGGAGTATGGACCCAGATCCTTCTCACCTGCAGAACGGCAGAGTTGCTGCAAATTCAATTTTAGACACTCTATCTATGCTGGAGCCACGTTTATTGTTTTTCTACCAGTGCTCTAGTGATTTGAGCGAGATGACACCTGAAACAATGCAAGGGTCATGATGAATACCTTTAATGAGCATGAACAAAAAATGATAAAATGAACATTAATTTGGTGGGACATGGGGAGGGCTCTACTCCTCTGCCTACCCCTCCAACGGGATCTTCAGTGGCCCTATTCTTTGCCCCGGAATCAAACAGGGCTCCCGGAACCACACTGGGCTACGCACATTTGAAGTATAATACATAATAAAATTTATTCACCTATTAAAGAGATTACCTCAGACTTTGGGGCCAAATTTATTTAACAAAATAAAAACGTAACTATGCAATTACCAATTAAAAACGTGAAATAGTTCATCGATATAGATGTAACGTTAACTGTTTCCTATAATCCAGCGCAATAATTAAAACATATAATTTACAACAAGTCTTTAACGACCATAGAGAAATCCCCAACATATAAATAGCTGCCACTCGGAGCAAATCTGTGTTATCTACACATGTCACATTTGCAATACATTACGATTTCTTTTACCTCCAAGTTTAAAATATCTTTCCCTGGCACGTAGTGATTTATGGCTCATTTAGATTAATTAGATATATAATAATGTATTTGGACAATTCTAAAAATAATACCAATACTGATGTCCTTCCTTTAAATTATCACAATTATCACTTACCAGATTTGTCAAAGCTTAATGTATAAAACCATTTTAGAATGGTTTCTCGTTTGTACTAACCATAATTTAACAGGTATTCCACACCGAGTTTGCGTCATTCATTCCAGATGGAAGGTCACGAGACTGGCTGCATAACATACGTTGTACGTCAAGCATGTTACCTTTTAAATTATCGGCATAGAAACCATGTCAGTATTGATCCTCTCCAAGTATGATATATAAATCCGGATTTAAACTAAAACATAGCATGTTTCTAACACTGTATATATCAATTGTCAGAAATGAACTTCCGAACCAGCCTAGATTACACTTGGAATATATTACAATTTCATACATCTCACGTACCAGCCTAGTTTCAGAAGTCACTATACTATCATTTTATATCGGGTTGTATATAAAAAAAAAAGAGGACAAAGAGGGCATGTAGACGCTCTACTTAGTAAAGATGTCATATTTAGCCTTTTTCTATATAAACTTTGGGTCGCCACGGCGGTCATTTTGATTATTGCAAGAAAACAAAAAACTCAAACTTCATTGACGCCAACCATTGTCATAAAGTTTCAACAAAATCCTTTAAAAAGTTTCAAAGTAGATTTCATATTTAACCTTTTCCTATATAACTCTATGTAAATCTTGGGTCACCATGGCAACCATTTTGATTATTCGATGATAACGAAAAAAACAAATTTGATAGAGGCTAACCCAAAGAACATGTACATGATATTTCATTGGAATGGATTAAGTGGTTTCGGAGGAGATGTCGTTTGAAATTTCCTTAAATTTGACTTAATTTTAGCCATGGTGGCCACGTTGGACAACTGGCGGCTGCGAAAAACAAACATCTGAGGCGCACTGTCCCAAAGATCATTGTGATAAAGTTTCAACAAAATCCTTCAAGAGGTTTCAGAGAAGATGTCAATTTTAGCCTTTTCCTATACAACTCTATGTAAATTGTGGGTCGTCGTGGCCGCCAAAAAACACAAATTTGATAGAGGCCAACCCAAGGAACATGTATATGATAATTCTGGAATGTATTAAGTGGGTTCGGAGGAGACGTCGTTTGAAATTTCTTTAAATTTGACCAAATTTAGCCATGGTGGCCATTTTGGATGACTGACGGCCGCGAAAAACATAAATCTGAGGAGGACTATCCCAAAGATCATTGTGATTAAGCTTCATCAAAATTCTTCAATCAGTTTCAGAGAAGATGTCATTTTTAGCCTTTTCCTATATAACTGTATGTAAACTTTAATGGTTTATTCTGTTGTTGCACTGGCGTCTGCCAAGTCATTGAGTACCTTCATTGTGGCTTTCTAGGCTATTGTTTTTAGTATAATATTTACACGAGCATATTTGTGTTTTACTTATATTGCCTATTGATGCTGCCTTGTTGGTTAGAGATTAGATCATGGCGGGGATTTCTTTATTTACATTGTCCTGTTTTAATGGGATGACAGTAGTTTTCGGAGGACATGTTGTTTGAAATTTCCTTAAATTTGATCTAGTTTTAGACATGACGGCCATCTTGGATGACTGGCGGACGCGAAAAACACAAATCTGAGACGGACTATCCCAAATATCACGGTGATTAAGTTTCATCATAATCCTTCAAGCGACTTCAGAGAAAATGTAATTTTCAACCTTTTCCTATATAACACTATGTAAATTTTGGGTCGCCGTGGTGGCCATTTCGATTATTCGACGATAACGAAAAACACAAACTTGAAAGAGGGCAACCCAAGTAACATGTATGTGATATTTCACAAAAATGGAATAAGTGGTTTCGGATGAGATATCGTTCGAAATTTCCTTAAATTCGACCTATTTTTAGCCATGGTTTAGACATGACGGCCATCTTGGATGACTGGCAGCCGCAAAAAACACTATCCCAAAGATCATTGTGATTTAAGTTTCATCAAAATCCTTCAAGCAGTTTCAGAAAAGATGTCATTTTTAACGTTTTCCTATATAACTCTATGTAAATTTTGGGTCGCTGTGGCGCCATTTTGATAATTCGACGATAACAAAAAAACACAACCTTTATAGAGGCCAACCCAATGAACATGTTATGATATTTCACAAGAATGGAATAAGTGGTATCGGAGGAGATGTCTTTTGAAATTTTCTTAGATTTGACCTAATTTTAGCCATGGTGGTCATCTTGGATGACTGGCGGCCGCGAAATCTGAGAGGGACTATCCCAAATATCATGGTGATTAAATTTCATCAAAATCCTTCAAGCGGTTTCAGAGAAGATGTAATTTTTAACCTTTTCCTATATAACTAATGTAAACTTTGGGTCGCCTACGTTATTAATCATTATAAATAAACCATTCAGAATATGCATGGATTACTTTTCCTTCTGTTGGAGGAGGGCGTGGGGGTGGTAGGTGCGGGGGGTTACAATTATACAAAATATTTTCTCGAACATATATATACCGATACGAAAAAAATACAAATCAAGTTGTGGCCATTTTGATTATTAGACGAAAACGAAAAACACAAATTTGATAGAGGCCAACCCAAGGAACATGTATATTATATTCCACAAGAATGGAATAAGTGGTTTTGGAGGAGATGTCGTTTGAAATTTCCTTAAATTTGACATAGTTTTAGCCATGGCTGCCTACTTGGATGACTGGCGGCCGCGAAAAACAAAATTCTGAGAGGAACTATCCCAAATATCATTGTGCTTAAGTTTCATTAAAATCTTTCAGGCGGTTTCAGAGAAGATGTACTTTTTAACCTTTTCCTGTATAACTCTATGTAAACTTTGGGTCGCCGTGGCGGCCATTTTTATTATTTAACGATAACAAAAAACACAAACTTGATAGAGGCCAACCCAAGGAACATGTATATGATATTTCAGTACAATGGAATAAGTGGTTTCGGAGGAGATGTTAATTGAAAGTTCCTTAAATTTTACCTAGTTTTAGCCATGGCGGCCATCTTGGATGACTGGCGGCCGCGAAAAACATGAATCAGAGAGGAGCCCTCCCAAGTGGCATTGTGATGAAATTTCATCAATATCCTTGAAGCGGTTTCAGAGGAGATGTCAATTTTATAAAATTGCTAACAGACAGACGGACAGACAGACGGACGGACAGATGGATGACGGACGAAAAGTGATCGCATAAGCTCGCCTAGAATTTTGCCAGTAGAGCTAAACATTAAAATAAAAAAAATTAAAATATAAAATAAATAAAAAAAAGGAAAAATATCTGGTAACTAAAGAGAAGCTAGATGCTGATAAAGAGAAGCTAGATGCTGATAAAGAGAAGTTAGAATTAGAAGGTAGATTAGCTAAAGAGAACCGAGATGATGATAAAGAGCAGATAGAATTAGCACGGCAGTTAGAACATGAGAGGTTCGAAACAGATGGTAGACTAGCGAAGGCTAAGACAACGATGGAGAGGGAGAAATCAGAGTTTGAGCATAAGTTAGCTTTAGAGTTGGAAGCAGCTAAGACACATAGTAAGGAAAGTAAAACTGAAGGGAAAGATAGTTATTCTGGGAAGTTAAAAGGTTCGAAATTACCATACTTTGATGCTGACAAAGATAACATGGAAAGTTACTTGTTACGGTTCGAGCGTTATGCTGAGTTACAGGAATGGACCAAAGATAAGTGGGCAGTTCATTTAAGTGCGTTATTGAGAGGCAAGGCCTTAGATGTATTTTCTAGATTACCTGGTGTAGATGCTCTTGACTATGACAAGTTAAAGGATGCTCTTTTAAAGAGATTTGAGTTAACTGAAGAAGGTTTTAGAAAGCGGTTTAGAGCTTGTCTGCCTGAGAAAGGCGAGTCATTTATTCAGTTTATTAGTAGGTCTAGAAATTACTTAGATAGGTGGTTAGAGTTAGGGAAGGTAGCGCAGACTTATCAGGGCCTCATATATTTCTTGTTGCGGGACCAGCTATTCACTGTTTGTAGTAGAGATCTTTTCTTATTTCTGAAAGAAAGAAAATTAGCTAGTGTAGGAGAAATGGCAACACAAGCAGATCAGTTTGCCGAGGCTAGAGGTGGAGCTCATAATGTAGTGTCGAAAGACAGAACTCTTAGAGATAGGCAAGGGGACGATCATAGTAATAAACAGAAAGGCCAGAGTGGAAACTATAGAGGTGGAGGTAGTTCGATGGGTGCTAGAGGAGGTAGCAATCGTGGTAACATAGGTAGACCTTTTATTCGTTGTCGTCACTGTAATGGGAAACATGCTTCACATGAGTGTAGGAAAGCGGTGAAAGTGTCCGCTGTCGTAGACAATTTTAGTGACAATAGTAGAGTGGACAACAATGGAGGGAGTCAGAACCAAGGTTTTAACAACCCATGGAATTTCGGTAGAAGTAGAGGTGGTCAAAACCGAGGTAGAGGTAGAGGCAGAGGTAGTAATAGTCCGGTTACTAAAACCGAGAGTAGTAGCTGTTGCGTTAAAGCGGATGGTGTAATGGCGAAGATCGGAACATGTCTCTTTCCGTACGCAAATCTTCCAACGGCAGATGGTAGAGTGAATGGCACGGACGTAATTGTAATGAGGGATACAGGTTGTACAGCTGTGGTAGTTAGGCGTAATTTAGTTACGGATGACCAGTTGGTAGGTAAACAGTCACCGTGTATGTTGTTAAATAAGTCGGTAGAGCACGTGCCAATAGCGAGAATAGATGTAGAAACACCTTTCTTTAAAGGGACTACAGAGGCACTATGTATGGATGACCCGATGTATGATTTAACGATAGGGAACATCCGATTTTAGAAGTAGCATAAGTAATGCCGTAGAGACTAGAGCGCAGGTTCAGAAGCAAGCTCAGGCTTATAGAAAATTAAAGGTTCCTGCAGCCGTAGGTGACATATCTAAAGCGGAGTTTATAGAAGCACAAACTCAAGACGAGTCATTAGGTCCTTGTAAGGTGAAGGCCAAGGATGGTGTAGTGAAGAAGTGTAAAGGGTCCGGTAGTTGTAAGTTTGTACATAAGAATAGGTTATTGTACAGAGAATTTAAAGATAGTGGTAGTAGACAGTTTCACCAATTAGTGGTACCTACCCAGTATAGAACGACAGTGCTTAAGGTAGCTCATGAGTCGATTATGGGAGGTCATTTAGGCGTAAAGAAAACGTCCGATAGAGTATTGGCAGAATTTTATTGGCCAGGCGTTAGTGGAGATGTAACTAGGTATTGTAGGTCCTGCGATGTATGCCAAAGGACCGTACCAAAAGGTCGAGTGGCCAAAGTACATTTAGGTCAGATGCCACTGATAGATACACCATTTAAACGGGTAGCCGTAGACATAGTTGGACCAATTTTTCCAGTGTCGGATAGGAAAAATAGGTACATTTTAACCATGGTAGACTATGCAACTAGGTATCCGGAGGCAGTAGCATTGCCCTCAATTGAAACTAAGAGAGTAGCTGAGGCATTAGTTGATATGTTCAGTAGGCTAGGTGTACCAGAGGAAATGCTGACTGATTGTGGGTCACAGTTTACGTCAGAACTTATGGCTGAAGCAAGCAGGTTATTGTCTTTGCGTCAAATCATGACAACATCATATCACCCTATGTGTAACGGGTTAGTCGAACGATTTAACGGGACGTTAAAGCAAATGTTACGGCGTATGTGTACCGAGAGACCCAAAGATTGGGACAAGTATCTCAATGCTTTATTGTTTGCATTTAGAGAGGTTCCACAAGAGAGTTTAGGATTTTCTCCATTTGAGTTATTGTTCGGTAGGTCAGTTAGAGGTCCCATGAGGATTCTTAGAGAGATGGGAGCAGGTGAAGTAGATAGTGATGAGGTTAAGACTACATATCAGTATGTTTTAGATCTGAAGGAGAAACTAGAGGAGACTTGTAAGATAGCTCAAAGTCAGTTAGTTAAGGCAAGTACCAAGTATAAACGGTACTATGACCAGAAAGCTAGAGCTAGGAAGTTTAAGATAGATGACCAGGTGTTACTGTTACTCCCGACCGACAATAACAAGTTGTTATTACAATGGAAAGGTCCGTTTTACGTTAGAGGGATAGTGAACACTATGGATTACCGTATCGAGATAAACGGAAAGTTAAAGACCTTTCATGCGAATATGCTGAAAGAGTATATCAGTAGAACCGATAATGGGCAACAAGGGGTGTTAACCGTAGTTAATGTTGCAGTTATTGAGGACAGTGAGGAAGACAGTAGTGACGACACTAGTCCCATGTATTTTCCCACTAGTGTAGGTAGGGAGACAGCAGCCGATGTAGACATATCGGGCATGCTTAGTGTAGAGCAACAACGAGAGATGGGTAGTTTACTCTCGGAGTTCAGTGATGTCTTGTCCGAAAACCCGGGGCAGACAGATGGAGTGCAACATGATATTGTACTCACATCAGGGGAACCAATTAGAATTAAGGGGTATCCCATTCCATTTCACTCCCGATCAATTGTTGATGAGGAGGTGAAAGACATGTTGAAATTTGGTGTCATCGAACCTTCAAACGCCCCATTTTCATCCCCAGTCGTACTTATTAAGAAGAAAGATGGGTCAATTCGATTCTGCATCGATTTTAGGCAGCTCAATAAACGTACCATCTTTGATGCAGAGCCAATGCCTAATATTGAGGAGGTATTCTCTAAACTTGCGGGATATTCGTATTTTTCCACGTTAGACCTCAGTAAAGATTATTGGCAAGTCCCACTTTCAGACCGAGCTAAAGAGATGACCTCCTTCGAAACTTCGCAAGGACTTTTTAAGTTCAAGGTCATGCCCTTTGGTCTCGTAAACGCCCCAGCAACATTCTGTAGGTTAATGAGGAAAGTCCTGAAGGATTTGTCCAACACAGACAGTTTTGTAGATGACATCCTGGTGTTTACAACAACATTTGAAGACCATATTAAGGCTCTACGTAATCTGTTGGAACGGCTACGCCGGTTTAAACTGACTGCAAAACCTAGCAAGTGTCACTTAGGTTACGCAGATATAGAGTGTCTGGGTCATGTTGTCGGGAGGGACCAGAAATTGAAACCCAACCCCCACAAGGTTAAGGCAATTCAGGAAGCACCAAGACCCGAGACAAAGAAACAAGTTAGGTCATTTTTAGGGTTGGCGGGATTTTACAGGAAGTTTATCCCAAACTTTTCGGCTATAGCTGCACCTTTGTCAGACTTGACAAAGAAAGGTCAACCCAATAGTATAACTTGGGGGGAAAGCCAGGAGCGAGCTTTTGTCTCTTTAAAGGGGAGTCTGGTCAAAACCCCAATACTAAAATTACCTGAACTTGACCAGGAGTTTATCCTCAGAACGGATGCCTCCGATATCGGGGTGGGTGCAGTCCTACTAGAAGAGCAAGATGGGTGTAGTCTCCCCGTGGCTTACGCAAGTCGGAAACTATTACCCCGGGAATGTAACTACTCTGTTATCGAAAGGGAGTGTCTTGCAGTAGTGTGGGGTGTCAGTAAATTCCACCGATATGTTTTTGGTAAGGAATTTGTCTTGGAGACTGACCACCAACCGTTAGCTTATATGAATAAAGCAAAGGTAGCTAACAGTAGGTTAATGAGGTGGGCACTGACTCTGCAGCCTTACCGGATGAAAATTAAAGCGATCCGAGGAAAGGACAATATTGGGGCAGACTATTTAAGTCGCCGCACATAATGACCGGTTTAATACAATAGTGTATTGCAGTGTATTATACAATAGTAGTATATGTTACGACAGGGTAGTGTACAATAGTAGAATAGTGTTGAAATTGTAATTACATATTATAGTTAGGTTATAACTGCAGTGGATGTTTTCCGGAAGACGGTCGTTGTACTGGCTGAAGGTTGCATCCCTCGGTAGTAATATTTAACATACTTAAGCGATTGAGCGATCAGCTTGTACGTTTTGTCGCTCATTTGCTCAGAATAATTAATAGTTTCTTAACGTGAAAATATTAATTATCATTTTGTTGAATTTTAAAAGTGTAGCACTTTCTTTAAGTGGGGAGATGTTGTCACAAAATGTCACGGGTAGAGCGTACTGGTCGTACATAGCTCTTGTAAGTTATCGGTTACACCCAAATCTATTGTTCGAGTTGAAACAATTTCACAATATTCATGATCTATTCATGTAACACGTAAAAGCGTGCACATTTTAAGTGGCCGCCAGAGAGGCCGTGTCATAAGTTAGTTTTGTGCTAATGCATGTAAACGTATAGGTATATTTTCCTTAAACGGCAAAATTGTATAAGGGGCCTCTCGTGTAGATTCAATACTGAAGATTTAGCCACGTTTGTCACGGACTGAACGGGGGAAATAATGATTTGGGCGTAATGTTTGCTATAAAACCCATTGTCTTCTAGCTCTCGCCGGGATGATCGATAGTACTTTGTTGGAACAGAGATTGGACGGCAAAATGCATAGGCAACATGTGGTTAGTAGTTTTATTAAACTTTTATCGTACATTTGTATTCAGTGGGCGGCGCCATCTTGTTTGGCGGTTACGACATCCGGTTAGCATTGATGTTTCTCAAACATAACTTTAGACTAGCATATGATTTTGAAGTTACTTTATTAGATGTAATTATTGTAATTGATCATTAATTGTAAAACAATATTAATTTGATAACAGTGGATAATAGGTGCATTAGTTAACGTTGGCGTATAACTCAGTGATTGTAATACACGATTGTTAACATTAGTTAACAATGAGATGAGTGACAAGAATAAATATTCGACGCGGATGCATAGCGTTGTATAATGTGGTCATTAGTTGACATGCGTGCATGCATAACTCAGTGAGTGTAATATATGAGTAATTTGATCATGTTTATATTACATGTATTAGGGGCATCGATTAACAGCGACGTACATAGCGTATACATGGCGTTGTAGAATATGTATACATTGCTACTCATCATTAGTACAGCTTACATATATTGATTGAATAATGATTTGTTTGGGTAATGATAATTATGCAAGATTGTTATGTTTGTCAACCGACATCTAAAACGTATGTATAATTACAGCCTAAGCCATCCAGGATATAAGCCATCCAGGGTTGGAGTAAGCCATCTAGGTTTGGATATCCAGGAGTGGAGCTAAGCTTCCACGATTAACGTTTACGAGCGGTGGTGACGGTCCCCGTACCTGCGTCAGCATGGCCAGGTTTTACTAAGACAACCCCCGGGATACAAGGTGGGCCCGTTACCAGTCCTCACTGGAGGAATATCACTCACAATCTCAGTGGAGGTTAACTATCATTGCATCGCGTCATCAACCCTTACAGAAGGCATTTGATGACAATCATCCATTGAATTCGCGCATCATCATCTTCATGAGCTCTCGCGCATCACAGTTATCGCGCTAGATCCAATATCTGTGGAAGGAAAATATGTTGAAGGGGATGGTGGTGGGAAAGCGGGGTCCAGGGGGTGTTTTCAAGATTTTTTTCTAGGATGGGTTAGAGTATTTTTCTAGATTTTCCAAGGGACTTGGGTGTTATCAAAACATATGCCTTTTCCTAACGCCGATCTAGCCAACCTGTCTATGTTTGGCCTAATTGTATTCAACAGTTCGTGTTTTTTTATATTATTACACTTGGTTTGGACTGAAAAAAGTATGACAGTTTTTGTTCTATTTGTAAAACTGGAAATCCTCTAATGACGTAAAGCGTGTGTATACACTGGCCAATAAATAATCGATAATGACAGCGTTCCATGTACAGTCATTTATATTTAAACGCTGTGTAGCAGTCTAAATCGTAACATCTTAAAAAACGAGTGTTCCTATTGATCTCATCATCATAATGAAAAAAACACCGCATATAATAGAAAAAGCACTGCATATCATAAGAAATGCACCACGTATAAATCCGTTTGTACCGAATATAATGCAATTGAAACCACCGAATATAAAGACGTATCCACCACGTATATTAGAATATGTACCACATATAAAGTCAACTGAAGCACTGCATATAAATACAAACCTACTTCATATAATGTTCAACGGACCTCATATATTAGATTAACTACAGCATATAGTAATAAATGCACTACATATAACGATAATTGGACCGCATATAATGGTTTATCTACTACATACAATGACTTAACTATCGCATATAATGATTAATCTACTGCATATAAATACATTTCTACCACATATAAAGATTTATTTACCACATATAATTAAAAATGCACTGTATATCATGAAAGATCTACCACGTATAAAGGAAAATGCACTGCATATATTAATCGGCAACATCATAAGACAGTCATGGCGTTCCTTAAATAACTCTTGTAATCTGTATATGCTTTAACTAATATTGCTAACATCAAGTTTGATGTACATAGGTCGAGTGGATTTTGAGGAATACAATATTTCTAGCGGATTATGTGGAATACATGAAACGATGTATGGAAGACATTTAAAAATCATAAGATGCTTGTATAAAATTGTTTTGGTTTGTTTTTCTCCTTCGGCATGTGGTTACAAATGGATCAATTGCCCCGTTTACCGAATTCAATGTCTTAAATACCAAAAAAACAAGTAACATGTAATTTCAATATTTACATCAATGTATGGCTATCTGTAATCTTGACTTAAATTAAGTCTAGATGACACATAGCCATACATTGATGTAGATATGTTATACAACAAAATCTATATTCCCCAGAACCGTATGAAAAATACATAAACCAGATTTAACAGGAGCCCTAATTTATTGAACTTGCATATCTTATATGAAGCATAACGTCACATTTAAACTGAACTGAACTGAATTGGGTTTTAAGGCGCACCAACACATGAAAGGTTATATGGCGCCTTACAGGAATGGGCGTGCCAGGCTCATCCTCCATGTACATCAAAATAAAATATGGAGTATGGACCCAGATCCTTCTCACCTGCAGAACGGCAGAGTTGCTGCAAATTCAATTTTAGACACTCTATCTATGCTGGAGCCACGTTTATTGTTTTTCTACCAGTGCTCTAGTGATTTGAGCGAGATGACACCTGAAACAATGCAAGGGTCATGATGAATACCTTTAATGAGCATGAACAAAAAATGATAAAATGAACATTAATTTGGTGGGACATGGGGAGGGCTCTACTCCTCTGCCTACCCCTCCAACGGGATCTTCAGTGGCCCTATTCTTTGCCCCGGAATCAAACAGGGCTCCCGGAACCACAATGGGCTACGCACATTTGAAGTATAATACATAATAAAATTTATTCACCTATTAAAGAGATTACCTCAGACTTTGGGGCCAAATTTATTTAACAAAATAAAAACGTAACTATGCAATTACCAATTAAAAACGTGAAATAGTTCATCGATATAGATGTAACGTTAACTGTTTCCTATAATCCAGCGCAATAATTAAAACATATAATTTACAACAAGTCTTTAACGACCATAGAGAAATCCCCAACATATAAATAGCTGCCACTCGGAGCAAATCTGTGTTATCTACACATGTCACATTTGCAATACATTACGATTTCTTTTACCTCCAAGTTTAAAATATCTTTCCCTGGCACGTAGTGATTTATGGCTCATTTAGATTAATTAGATATATAATAATGTATTTGGACAATTCTAAAAATAATACCAATACTGATGTCCTTCCTTTAAATTATCACAATTATCACTTACCAGATTTGTCAAAGCTTAATGTATAAAACCATTTTAGAATGGTTTCTCGTTTGTACTAACCATAATTTAACAGGTATTCCACACCGAGTTTGCGTCATTCATTCCAGATGGAAGGTCACGAGACTGGCTGCATAACATACGTTGTACGTCAAGCATGTTACCTTTTAAATTATCGGCATAGAAACCATGTCAGTATTGATCCTCTCCAAGTATGATATATAAATCCGGATTTAAACTAAAACATAGCATGTTTCTAACACTGTATATATCAATTGTCAGAAATGAACTTCCGAACCAGCCTAGATTACACTTGGAATATATTACAATTTCATACATCTCACGTACCAGCCTAGTTTCAGAAGTCACTATACTATCATTTTATATCGGGTTGTATATAAAAAAAAAAGAGGACAAAGAGGGCATGTAGACGCTCTACTTAGTAAAGATGTCATATTTAGCCTTTTTCTATATAAACTTTGGGTCGCCACGGCGGTCATTTTGATTATTGCAAGAAAACAAAAAACTCAAACTTCATTGACGCCAACCATTGTCATAAAGTTTCAACAAAATCCTTTAAAAAGTTTCAAAGTAGATTTCATATTTAACCTTTTCCTATATAACTCTATGTAAATCTTGGGTCACCATGGCAACCATTTTGATTATTCGATGATAACGAAAAAAACAAATTTGATAGAGGCTAACCCAAAGAACATGTACATGATATTTCATTGGAATGGATTAAGTGGTTTCGGAGGAGATGTCGTTTGAAATTTCCTTAAATTTGACTTAATTTTAGCCATAGTGGCCACGTTGGACAACTGGCGGCTGCGAAAAACAAACATCTGAGGCGCACTGTCCCAAAGATCATTGTGATAAAGTTTCAACAAAATCCTTCAAGAGGTTTCAGAGAAGATGTCAATTTTAGCCTTTTCCTATACAACTCTATGTAAATTGTGGGTCGTCGTGGCCGCCAAAAAACACAAATTTGATAGAGGCCAACCCAAGGAACATGTATATGATAATTCTGGAATGTATTAAGTGGGTTCGGAGGAGACGTCGTTTGAAATTTCTTTAAATTTGACCAAATTTAGCCATGGTGGCCATTTTGGATGACTGACGGCCGCGAAAAACATAAATCTGAGGAGGACTATCCCAAAGATCATTGTGATTAAGCTTCATCAAAATTCTTCAATCAGTTTCAGAGAAGATGTCATTTTTAGCCTTTTCCTATATAACTGTATGTAAACTTTAATGGTTTATTCTGTTGTTGCACTGGCGTCTGCCAAGTCATTGAGTACCTTCATTGTGGCTTTCTAGGCTATTGTTTTTAGTATAATATTTACACGAGCATATTTGTGTTTTACTTATATTGCCTATTGATGCTGCCTTGTTGGTTAGAGATTAGATCATGGCGGGGATTTCTTTATTTACATTGTCCTGTTTTAATGGGATGACAGTAGTTTTCGGAGGACATGTTGTTTGAAATTTCCTTAAATTTGATCTAGTTTTAGACATGACGGCCATCTTGGATGACTGGCGGACGCGAAAAACACAAATCTGAGACGGACTATCCCAAATATCACGGTGATTAAGTTTCATCATAATCCTTCAAGCGACTTCAGAGAAAATGTAATTTTCAACCTTTTCCTATATAACACTATGTAAATTTTGGGTCGCCGTGGTGGCCATTTCGATTATTCGACGATAACGAAAAACACAAACTTGAAAGAGGGCAACCCAAGTAACATGTATGTGATATTTCACAAAAATGGAATAAGTGGTTTCGGATGAGATATCGTTCGAAATTTCCTTAAATTCGACCTATTTTTAGCCATGGTTTAGACATGACGGCCATCTTGGATGACTGGCAGCCGCAAAAAACACTATCCCAAAGATCATTGTGATTTAAGTTTCATCAAAATCCTTCAAGCAGTTTCAGAAAAGATGTCATTTTTAACGTTTTCCTATATAACTCTATGTAAATTTTGGGTCGCTGTGGCGCCATTTTGATAATTCGACGATAACGAAAAACACAACCTTTATAGAGGCCAACCCAATGAACATGTTATGATATTTCACAAGAATGGAATAAGTGGTATCGGAGGAGATGTCTTTTGAAATTTTCTTAGATTTGACCTAATTTTAGCCATGGTGGTCATCTTGGATGACTGGCGGCCGCGAAATCTGAGAGGGACTATCCCAAATATCATGGTGATTAAATTTCATCAAAATCCTTCAAGCGGTTTCAGAGAAGATGTCATTTTTAACCTTTTCCTATATAACTAATGTAAACTTTGGGTCGCCTACGTTATTAACCATTATAAATAAACCATTCAGAATATGCATGGATTACTTTTCCTTCTGTTGGAGGAGGGCGTGGGGGTGGTAGGTGCGGGGGGTTACAATTATACAAAATATTTTCTCGAACATATATATACCGATACGAAAAAAATACAAATCAAGTTGTGGCCATTTTGATTATTAGACGAAAACGAAAAACACAAATTTGATAGAGGCCAACCCAAGGAACATGTATATTATATTCCACAAGAATGGAATAAGTGGTTTTGGAGGAGATGTCGTTTGAAATTTCCTTAAATTTGACATAGTTTTAGCCATGGCTGCCTACTTGGATGACTGGCGGCCGCGAAAAACAAAATTCTGAGAGGAACTATCCCAAATATCATTGTGCTTAAGTTTCATCAAAATCTTTCAGGCGGTTTCAGAGAAGATGTACTTTTTAACCTTTTCCTGTATAACTCTATGTAAACTTTGGGTCGCCGTGGCGGCCATTTTTATTATTTAACGATAACAAAAAACACAAACTTGATAGAGGCCAACCCAAGGAACATGTATATGATATTTCAGTACAATGGAATAAATGGTTTCGGAGGAGATGTTAATTGAAAGTTCCTTAAATTTTACCTAGTTTTAGCCATGGCGGCCATCTTGGATGACTGGCGGCCGCGAAAAACATGAATCAGAGAGGAGCCCTCCCAAGTGGCATTGTGATGAAATTTCATCAATATCCTTGAAGCGGTTTCAGAGGAGATGTCAATTTTATAAAATTGCTAACAGACAGACGGACAGACAGACGGACGGACAGATGGATGACGGACGAAAAGTGATCGCATAAGCTCGCCTAGAATTTTGCCAGTAGAGCTAAACATTAAAATAAAAAAAATTAAAATAAAAAATAAATAAAAAAAAGGAAAAATATCTGGTAAAGTTTGGTAAAGATCAGATGAAAAAATGAAGGCCCTATCGCCTTATCAAGGCAAAATATAGCATATTTAACGAAATCAAAGGCCATAACTCCGCTGTTACTGGTCCGTTTTGGTTGGGTTTTTATTGACATTAACAATCTGATAAAATTTGGCAATGATCGGATGAAAAATGAAGACCGAACGTCTTAACGAGGCAAAATATAGCATTTTTACTAAATCAAGGGCCATATCTCCGCTGTTACTGGTCCGATCTGGCTTGTTTTCAAACATATCCGAGCTTTCGTTGACATTAACAATCTGTTAAAGATTGGTAAAGATCAGATGAAAACTGAAGGCCCTATCGTCTTAACGAGGCAAAATATAGCATTTTTAACTAAATGAAGGGCCATAACTCCACTGTTTCTGGTCCGATCTGGTTTGTTTTCGAACTTATCCGAGCTTTTATTAACACTAACAATTTAGTAGAGTTAAGTGAAAATCGTTATAACAAATGAACGCCTTATCGTTTTAACGAGGCATAATATAGGTTTACCACCACCAATTACATGTAAACCTCCGAGGTGTAGTCGAATGTAGTTCCTATAATAAAAAGTAATCCCTCCTTTTTCGATGGAAATGGGCATTATAAGTAGGGGAAAACTGCCCATTTCTATTCGATTTTGTGTTTATATGTATAAGAAGCGTATTAATAGGTTTTACTGGATCACTGATGAACATTTTCGAAATTTCGACTCTATGCTTACACTTTGTGAGCAATGAAAACAGTCGATCAATAAAAACAGCTGTACCCTTGACCTGTTAAGTAAACAAACAAGAACTTTCTTACATGTCTTGTTACCCCACGTTTTCTGGTGCTTTTTCAAGTGGAAAAAAAAAAGTTTTAAATATGAACATTACACTGCTGCATTATCCATACTTGAGTTGAATTTGCAGCAAATCATTAATATGTGACACTTTAACATTGGTGTCTATGGGGAAACTAATTGGTGCTTTCATATCTATAGCATTTTTATCTAAATCAAGGGCCATAACTCCGCTGTTACTGGTCCGATTTGGCTGGTTTTCGAACTTCTCCGAGCTTTCATTGACATTAACAATTTGGTAAAGTTTTGAATGCCCTATCGTCTTAACGAGGTAAAAGTTAACGACGGACGAACGATGGACAACTCGGCATCCTATTAGCCTTCGGCCAGTAGAGCTAAATATAGTACGGCTGGTTTCCACACAGGGTAAGTTACATGTATCAGGATGACAGTTGTTCAAGCAAATAGTTTGTCATGTATGTGTAAACAGTGGACACTGTATGTCTTCTTGACGGGGGTTATATCTGTTGGTGTCCAGGTTACCTCATCTCGGATACTATTGGGGGTATATGAACGAATGTGTAATTTAAAATCAGTTTACTGGACACATATTTTGATCGTCAGACTACTCTTACATGTTACCTCTCTTCTTCTTGAGTCTACATGGACGTTTTAAAAATCAGTATGTTAAATACTTTGCTATACACACACGTCGTAACCATCTGTCCTTATATATTTCATGACTTTGAATCCGGTGTTCCATATGATACACTTGACCAAATCGGTTGATCAGATACACGTATCCACTCTGATGTATTCCCAGTATGTATGCGCGTATGCCTGTTAAGATTGCCTGACGTGGTAAATCGTTTACTGCACACGCTACACTTACATGGTGTCACTCCTGTATGTATTTGCATATGACTGTTAAGCTTGCATGAGGCGGTAAATCCTTTACTGCACCATGCTACTTATATGATGTCTCTCCAGTATGTATGCGCATGTGTGTTTTAAGAGCGCCTGACTGTGTGAATTCTTTACTGCAATCACTACACTTAAATGGTTTCTCGCCTGTATGTATGCGCATGTGTCTTTTACGATCACTGGACTCAGTAAACCCTTTACTGCACACGCTGCACTCATATGGTCTCTCCCCAGTATGTATGCGCATATGCCTGTTAAGATTGCCTGACGTGGTTAATCGTTTACTGCACATGCTACACTTATATGGTGTCACTCCTGTATGTATGCGCATATGGCTGTTAAGCTTGCCTGAGGCGGTAAATCCTTTACTGCACACGCTACACTTATATAATGTCTCCCCAGTATGTATGCGCATGTGTGTTTTAAGAACGCCTGACTGTGTAAATTCTTTACTGCAAACACTACACCTAAATGGTTTCTCGCCTGTATGTATGCGCATGTGTATTTTACGACTACCGGACTCAGTAAACCCTTTACTGCACACGCTGCACTTATATGGTGTCTCCCCAGTATGTACGCGCATATGACCGTTAAGATTGCTTAAATCGGTAAATCCTTTATTGCACATGCTACACTTATATGGTGTCTCGCCTGTATGTATTCGCATGTGTTTTGTAAGATCGCCCGACTGTGTACATTCTTTACTGCACACGCTACACTTATATGGTGTCTCGCCTGTATGTATGCGCATGTGTGTTTTAAGCTCGCCTGACTGTGTAAATTCTTTACTGCACACACTACACTTAAATGGTTTCTCGCCTGTATGTATGCGCATGTGTATTTTACGACCACCGGACTCAGTAAACCCTTTACTGCACATGCTACACTTATATGGTGTCTCGCCTGTATGTATGCGCATGTGTTTTGTAAGAATGCCCGACTGCGTAAATTCTTTACTGCACAAGCTACACTTATACGGTGTATCGCCTGTATGTATGCGCATGTGCTTTTTAAGCTGGTACGACTGTGTAAATCCTTTATTGCACACGCTACATTTATATGGTTTCTCGCCTGTATGTATGCGCATGTGAAATTTAAGATGGCCTGACTGGGTAAATCTTTTACTGTACATCGTGCACTGGAACGGCAATTGCTCTGTATCCCTGTTTATTGAAAGACGACTTTGCATGTTGTTATGTTGTCGTAATGTGGTTTCTGAAACAAAACAATGTGCATACTCAATTGATATTATGTAATAGCTTAGTTTAAGTATTACGTAATTAATACCGTCTGCGTGTAACAAGCAAATCGATAGAACCGATGGATGCTTTGTCTGAATGAAGCTGTATCAGTTGCCATAAAGTATTAAGTTAAAGGAAAAGTGTGCGGGCGGAGCGGGCGGAGCGGGCGGAGCGGGCGGGCGGGCGGGCGGGCGGGCGGGCGGGCGGGCGGGCGGGCGGGCGGGATGGCGGGCGGGCGGGCGGGCGTGCGACAGACAGACAGACAGACAGACAGACAGACAGACAGACAGACAGACAGACAGACAGACAGACAGACAGACAGACAGACAGACAGACAGACAGACAGACAGACAGACAGACAGACAGACAGACAGACAGACTGACAGACAGACAAACAGACATCTTATTGCTCTCAATTTAAACTCAAATGTTCATATTTTAGTGGTGTGAGATGTAAGGTTTCCTAAAATAAAATTATTATTGTGTCAAAACTATTAATATTACGATAAAATTCAAAATGGCGGCTTTAAAGCGCGAAAACCAGTGAAAAACTGTTTTTTAAAAAGTTAGAGTTTTAAAATTTGACAATTGCTTTATTTTAATGCAAGTTTTTTCGGCCTTTACAATTAGAAGGGAAAGGTCGAAGTCTGGCCATTTACATAGTATAAGGGTCCATAATGCATTGATTTAAAGTGTTAAAACAACGACTAGAAAGAATACAAGTATTTCTTCATTACACAATAGAACAGAACCGAACTAGAGTTTTAAGGTACACCAACACGTGTAAAAGTCATTAACACGACCATCATAGTTTAATTAAACAAGACAACTGAAGACAACTGAAGCCAAAATCAAGTCGAGTTACCTAATGAGCCAGTTAACTTATGTACTTACATGATATCATTATGCATGTATATGTACAATTTGCCGAGTCACATGATCATTGTCGTAGTTTCACATACGGTCATCTTATTTATTTCGTTTATTAAAGTTAAAACAGAAGTCACATTATAGAATAAAGAATAATCTCTCAGCTCGTATTTAATTTGGCCAGGTAGCTTAAATACTTTTTCCAAAAGAACCAAATCAGCAACGATCTGAATATATATATATATATGTATTAAGTGTTTGCCGTGTCATGTCACTGTCGCAGTTTCGAATTATGACGGATAAACGAACGAATATTTTGTTATTTAGTTCGTTTTTAGTAAAGCTAAAACAGATATCACTTTATAGAAGCAAGAATTAGCTTTTAACATGTCTTTGAATTAACCAGCTAACTCAAAATATGTTCCCAAAATCAGCAAATCAGCAACGATATGTATGTATATATATATTTATTTTTTTAATTTGGCGAGACACGTCACTGTCGCAGTTTCACATACGGTCAAACGAAGGTATTTTTTGTTATTTAGTTCGTTTTTAGTAAAGCTAAAACGCAATCACTGTATAGAATACAGAATTGTCTTTCAACTCGTCTTTGAAATAGCCAGCTATCTTAAATACTTTTCCCAAAACAGATAAATTAACAACGATATGTATACTAGGTTTTCTTAGTTTTAATATGTATGGGTAGTCAGTGACTTATACTACCGTGTATGGGTAGTAAGTGCACACGTAAGACTCACTAGTCACGCCATTGTCAGCCGTATACCTAGAGTAAAATAGATAATCCCACCCATTGACATGTATATACTACTCACAGTTTGCTAAGCATCAAACTTGTTACGCCTTATTGCTGAACCTAGATGAAGGGTATTTATGGTTTCTTGTATATGGTTTAAGTATGGATTTGTTGGTTGAGTATGTACTCGAGGCGGTTTAGATAAATACTCATTGTAAATTGTAATTGTCTAACCTGATAACTATGTCGTTTATGACACCTAGTTGCCAGTAATCAGACAGTAAGATGGTAAACCGATGTAATCGGGGTTCTTGGCAAACTAGGTGTGCACTGCGCAAAAACTTGGGACCTGCTTGGTCACCAATAGCCTACCAAAGAATCACAGAAAAACAGCCAGAGAAGTTTTTTGTTGAGACATTCCGGCAGAAAGCAAATCACTTGGAAATCTCATTAAAGACACAACATACAGAAAAGGCCAAAAGTCAGAGAAGAAAGACGAATCAAAAGAGCTGCACAGAACCAAGTAAAAAAGCAAAATTAGAGTATGGACAGTCAGTTTTAATAGATACCAAAGATGTTGGCGCGGAAAGACGGGCACATATTTCTGATCAATTTTACACAAAAGTGGTTGAAAAATCTTCTGACGACATTAAACAAGTTGAAGAAGATACTAAGGAGCAACATCTTTCAGAGAAATGTTAGCGCAATCAGGGGTAGAAATTATATTGGTCACCCCATGTGCTTTTTTTGGCAAGTTGAAATATTTTCAACTGTCAAAAATGGGTTCTAAATGGTATTTTTGTATCCTTTCATTTCTGTGCAATACATTACTTAAGTCATATAAGATTCTGTTGTAAATGACAACAATTAACAGTTTTTGCTTTTCACTTTTGTTATTTCATCATTGATTCAATGACAGTTTTTAGCTCACCTGAGCCGAAGTCTGAAAGTGAGCTATTGTGACCGTTTTATGTCCGTCCGTTAGCTCTTCGTTAAATGACTTATCCTTAGAGCAAATGACTTGTCCTTGGATAATTTTGACCAAATTCAACATGGATGATACTGAGGTCAAATTATTCCAAAATTTTACAAATTAGGTCAATGCGACATCTAACATGGCAGCCATTACCATACATGTATATGGTCAATACCTTCAAAAATCTTCTTCTCAAGAACTGCTGAACAGATTTTGAATGTTTTTATTTATTTATTTATTTATTGATCGCCATCTCCTAAACTACAAAAGTTGTACAAATGAAGTTCCTATGGTAAAAATTGGCTGTGCCCAGGGGTTTCCTATCCATCCATTTACATACAAACATTATCTGTAAATATGAAGAAACCAAGTTTATTTGGGAAAAAATATAAAAAAAAACTCCCCATTTATATAGTTTCTAATCATGATATGCATTTTTTTCTAAATATTTTGAAAACTGTTTATATAACAAATATTATGCATATTACATCTATATATGTACGGTTTGTTGAGGGGAGGCCAAGCCCCGACTCTCACAGACCTATTACGGTGTGAATAAATGGATTACCATTAATTTGGTGATCGAAATTTAAAAACAAAAAAAAAGTTTTGCAACTTTACCTTATGTCGTACAAACTTTTCAATCTAATAATCAATTGCATTTGTTCTTTTAACTCTATGTGCATCGAAATCGTGTCTACTAACATATAGAGTAAAAGAAATCAATGAGCTACAGTGAAGGTGTTCAGTGTTGTACAGAAAATATATGTAGCGAGTCAACATAGTTGTGATGTCATCATATAAACATACAACATCGTGTTATACATGTAGGTTGCATCAATTTTCAAGTTCAGCACAGCACATTTTATTCCACTCAATTAATAAATTTAATATTAAACAGGCACTCATGTTCATGAAGATCCTCTGCCGAACATTATTAATTGCCTTTAGTTGTCTTATTTGTAACCAGGTGATGCTCCTGTTGCCAGGGCAGTAACAAATCAAATCAACTGACATCTCCATGTACATATGTGCCGCAGCCCAGTTGTAGTACAGAGACACCACAGATGCAGCCCAGTTGCAATACAGATACACTCAAACGCCACAGACCAGTTGCAGTAAAGATACAGCCCTAGCGGTAAAATACTAATAATATTAATGCCATAAATGGAATTATTGTGCTTATACTGAATTCATACATATGTAACATACATGTAATGCAACAAATGTGGAGGAAGGACACTTCATTATAGGAATATTTCGTTTTATGGCTTAATCCTAATTTAAATCAATTGTATCAAGTGTCTAAATTAATGATGCTGTAAATGTAATTGACAATAGTAAATTGATTACGATAACGTATGGTCAAATAACTAACCTGTGCCTTGGTGACATGATGAACAATTCGGACTACTAAATATATGTTTTTAAAAAAAATAGAAAATAAATAAATAATATATATACACTTCTCAAAACTGCTAACTACACCGCTCACGTTTTGGGTTATATATATCGATGGGTTGAATGTTTTTCAATAAAATAAAAAGGAAATACCAATTCAATCATTTTTACATCATTTCATTTTATTTTTTTCATGGGCAATGCTAGAACTAAACCACAATAAGCAATTACAAACGACCCATGTAAACACTAAAGTCACACTTTTATGAACAAGAAATGAAAAGTGTGACTTTAGTGTTTACATGGGTCGTTTGTAATTGCTTATTGTGGTTTAGTTCTAGCATTGCCCATGAAAAAAATAAAATGAAATGATGTAAAAATGATTGAATTGGTATTTCCTTTTTATTTTATTGAAAAACATTCAACCCATCGATATATATAACCCAAAACGTAGCGGTGTAGTTAGCAGTTTTGAGAAGTGTATATTGATACATATGCATATTCATGAGTATGTCACACGTACACTGGAACACTGTAAACCTCATCCAAATTCAGTTCCATTAAATTCATTTTCTTTTGAAATACATGCTTCTGTTTCTGCTTAATGAACAGATTGACGATAAACAACGTTTTTTATCCACCTACAATATAAATATATAGTGAAATCGGAGTAAACAAAAATATAAAGTGTAACAAACAACACCTTTAAAGCATTTACTACAGCCATTATAAAATACCCCAAACTGTAACTACAGAGTCATCCACGACAGAAGAGAAAAGTGCTCAGTAAATTTGTTGGAAGAAGAATTTCACATGAATGGTGTATTTACGAAACTACAAAGGAAACACAGTGGTTCAAAGGTACTAGAAATGAAAAGTCCGTTTTACTGACTGAAAATAATATAATTTTCAGGTTAATAAATGCCATAAATATTTGAAACAATTTCAACTGCTAATCTGTCATTACCGGCAGCTAATATCATTAATTTGGCTTTCATTCTGTTTCCCAAAATTGAACAAGGAACAAGATTTCCCTGATAGCATACTTCAATTTGACAATATATTAACATGTTATGCCTTTAGTTCTCTCAATGTGCAAAAAAAAATATTAGTCCAAAAATCACGTATCGGTAATCTAGTGAAATTCAGTTAAATGCCCTGGTAATTAAAATATCTATCATTTTTGTAAATCATACAGCAGGTCCAACTAACATGGAGAAGTTAGAAACTCAACCATGAGAAGCGATTGTCACCCGTGTACGCACTGTGTTTATTTGGCAGGTACTGTACACGATGTGAAGAAGGGTAGAGACGGTGAACCCACAGCTGTATATGAAGTTCTATATGACCAGCAAGACATAACATATGAAGTTTCAGATCTCCCAACAGACTTGTGCAGTGGTGCATTGATATTCATTGATTTATAGGTATATTAAATACGTACTTCGTTTATAATACTGTCTATATGCCTTGCCAATGTCTGTCTGAAAACCATATGGTCAGTAACCATATGGTCAGTTCAATTACCTGTCACAAAATGAACTTGTCCATTCAAGAATTTCATGAAACTTTTAATAACATTGTAAACACTGATATTCTGTCACTTACTGCCCACCATACCAAGCACATGCACTACTTTATTGTGTAAAGTGAAAGTCTGCATTTAATGCAAAAGTCTGTGTGGGTTGGTGATTTGAAATAACAATTGCTAAGAACGTAGGCAGTTTTAAAGGATTTTAATGGTGGTTGCATCTGCTTGGATATTTGGACTTTATTATTCAGTTAAGTTTATAGAAATATCTGGAATATATATAAGGAACTACGGTACCTAAAATAATGTTCCTTTATGAAGAATAAATATCTTATTTTAAAATTATAATTTCCAATTTTTACTTTAAACCAATTAGTATTATCCACATATCTTGGTTATGAGGGATTTTAATTCACTATCCATGAAAGCATAGATATTTATATGATGTACCCCACTCACTTGTTTTCCCATTTAAAAAGATAAATAGTCCTTAATTTAACTTCAAATATAGCATATTTAGTGGTATACCCTTCCATCAAAAGCACAGGTAGCTGTATCAGTGTTGGTAATCAAACAAAAATAAAAACCCGAGCATGTCATTAGTTGAAAACAAACATGTAACTTGTACCGCTATTGAAAACTTCTTGTTTTGATATGATTGATTCTGATATAATGTCGACCTGTTGAAAAATTGCGATTTTTTAAGCATTTTGACTTGTCACAGAAAAACGGTTTGATTGAATTATTTTCGGTTTTCGGTTTCGAGAACTACATTCATCTGCGGTTCCAACCCGTCAGGATTTGTGGATAATTCTAGGAATTCTCATTAATTATTTTTTATTATTATTTTTTCTTTTTACTTTTTATTCTTTTTAAATTATATATATTTTTGTTTAGTTCCCAACACTGTTACAGCTACCCCTGCCCAACAGTACAAAATATTAAAGGCCCAACTGCCGTATAAAAGCCACTAGATGGAGCAAGGGCAGGTTTTTCAGATACATTTATAATGGGTTAAATCAGGCAGTCCTTTTTCAAAATATTGAAAACTCCACCTCATAAAAAAAATTAATATTTGGTACAGCAGTAAACTGATATTAAACGAAAGGTTAATATTTGGTACAGTAAACTGGTATTAAACAACTGTATTGGTACAAACATATTTGTGAAAAAGTATTTCTTATTCCTAGTTTCGTTCTTTTTTTAATCCCAATTGACAGAAACTTGACAATAGAGAGGAAAGAGCCTGTGGGGTCATGGACTGAGAAGTGTATACACGTGGTAGTGTTTACAGCAGACGACACTCAGTGTTATGGCTTAGAGATAGGCAGTAGTTATGTTGTGTGTGAACTTCAGTACTGTCGCAGTACTATGAGATGGGGCATTTGTATCTGTGACTATTCATACGACATGTGTACATCTCGCATGGTTTGTCCAGCATCGGTATCGGTGATCAGCGCATCCCCAACAGTACATCAGTAGTTGTAATAAACGGCACTGTTTAGTTCCACGTTATAACGTAGAAATATGTTTTCTGACGTAATGTTATCGAAGATTCAAAATCTGTTATCGTTTTTTCCCTATTACTTAAACTTTTTGAATTAGAGGCGCTTTGAGGAAGTCCAATAGGAATGATATGTTTTCTAAGGTATTTTTTGACGGGAATCTATAACTGTCATCGGTTAACTGTAAAGGGCCATAACTCTGCCAAAAATCATCCAACTGGAACACAACGATGACATGCACAACTAGGCTTGATACTGATCAGCCTTGCCAAATTCGAAAAAAAATTCGGCCAGGGGTTCAACTGCACTAGTCCGGACACAACTAGGCTTGTTACTGATTATCCATGCAACGTTTCTCTGAAATCCGGCTAGGGGTTCAGGAGAAGTAATCCGGACAAAGTTTGTGTAATAAAACATTTTAAAGGGCCATAACCCTGCCAACATTATTTCAACCAGAACACGGTGATGATATGCGCAACTAGACTGGGAACTGATCATCCTTGCCAAGTTTCGTAGTAATTCGGCCAGGGATCATCAGAACTAGTCCGGACAGAGTTTGTGTATCAAAACATGTAAAGGGTCATAACTCCTCAAAAACTCCTCAAAAACTCATTCAACCAGAACATGATGATGATATTCACAACTAGGCTTGATACCGAGTTTCCCTGAAATCCTTCAAGCGGTTCAGCAGAACTAATCCATACCAATTATGTGTATTAAAACCTTTAAACTCCACAAAAGAATCATTCAACCGGAACAAGCTGAAAATATGCACAACTATGCTTGGTACTGATCATCCCTGCAAAGCTTTGCTGAAATACGGCAAAATAAAGGCCTTATCATAACAATCTGGTAAAGTTTGGTAAAACTAGGATGAACAATGAAGGTGCCCTAGTGTTAACACATTTTTTAATAATTCAAAGGCCACAACTTGGTTTTACTGGTCCGATCTGGTTTTCGAACTTGACCGAGCTATCATCAATATCAACAATCTGGCAAAGTTTGGTAAAGGTAGGGTGCAAAATGGAAGCGCTAGAATGTTGAGAAGACAACCTATAGCAATTTTCGTTTATTCAAGGACAATTACTTTAGTGTTACATGTCCGATCTGACCGGTTTTTAAACTCGTCCGAGCTGTTAGACATTAACATTCTGGTAAAGTTTGGTAAAGATCATATGAAAAATGGAGGCACCAGAGTGTTGACAAGACACTATATAGCAAATTTCGTAAATTCAATGGCAATAACTCCGGTTTTACTGGTTCGATCTGACTGGTTTTTAAACTCGTCTGAGTTTTTTATTGATATTAATAATCTGGTAAAGCTTGGTAAAGATCGGATGAAAAATGGAGGCACCAAAATGTTGACAGCACAAATTATAATAATGATGGCAAATTTCGTAAATTCAAGGGCAATAACTCCGGTGTTACGGGTCCAATCTGACTGATTTTGAAACTCTTCCGAGCTTTCATTGATCTAATAATCTGGTAAAGACTGGTAAAGATCGGATGAAAAATGGAGGCACCAGAATGTTGAATGGACAAATATAATATATTTTGTTCATTCAAGGGCAATAACTCCGGTGTTACTGGTCCGATCTGACTGATTTTCAAACTCTTTCGAGCTTTCATTGATAATAATAATCTGGTAAAGATTGGTAAAGATCGGATGAAACATGGAGGTACTATTATGATGAATGGACAAAATATAGAAAATGTTTGTTCATTCAAGGGCAATAACTCCGGTGTTACAAGGCTGATCTCGCTGGATTTCAAACTCTTCCGAATATTAATTAATATTAATAATCTGGTAAAGATTGATAAAGATCGGAGGAAAAATGGAGGCGTTAGAGTGTTGACAAGGCAACATATAGCAATTGTCGTTAATTCAAGGGCATTTACTCCGGTATTACTGCTCCGATCAGGCTTATTTTCAAAGTTGTCCGAGCTTTTATTGATAATATTATTCTGGTAAAGTTTGGTAAATATCGGATGAAACATGGAGGCACCATAGTGTTGACAAGACAAAATATAGCAAATTTCGTTAATTAAAATGGCAATAACTCCGGTGGTACATGTACTAGTCCGATATAGCTGTTTTTTGAACTTGTCCGATCTTTTATTCGTATTTATAATCTGATAAAGGTTGGTAAAGATCGGATTAAAAATGAAGGCACTAGAGTGTTGACAAGATAAAATATAGCAATGTAGCAAATTTCGTTAATTCAAGGGCAATAACTCCGGTGTTACCTTTCGATCTAGCTGGTTTGCAAACTCCTCCGAGCTTTTATTTATATTAATATTCTGGTAAAGTTTGATAAAGATCGCATAAAAAATGGAGGAGATAGAGTGTTGATAAGACAAAATATAGCAATTTTCGTTAATTCAAGGGCAATAACTCCGGTGTTACTGGTTCGATCTGACTGGTTCAAACTCGTCTGAGTTTTTATTGATATTAATAATCTGGTAAAATTTGGTATAGATCGGATGAAAAATGGAGGCACCAGAATGTTGAAAGGACAAAATACAATAAATTGTGTTCATTCAATGGCAACAACTCCGGTGTTACTGGTCCGATCTGACTTATTTTCAAACTCTTCCGAGCTTTCCTTGATGTAATAATCTGGTAAAGTTTGGTAAAGATCGGATGAAAAATGGAGGCACCAGAATGTTGAATGGACAAAATATAATAATTTTGTTCATTCAAGGACAATAACTCCGGTGTAACTGGTCTGATCTGACTGATTTTCAAACTCTTCCGAGCTTTCATTGATAATAATAATCTGGTAAAGATTGGTAAAGATCGAAAGAAAAATGGAGGCGTTAGAGTGTAGGGAAGACAAACTATAGCACTTTTCGTTAATTCAAGGGCAATAACTCCTGTGTTACTGTTCTGATCTGGCTTATTTTCAAAGTCGATCGAGCTTTTATTAATATTAATAATCTGGTAAAGTTTGGTAAAGATCGGATGAAACATGGAGGCACCATATTGTTGACAAGACAAAATATAGCAAATTTCGTTATTTAAATGGCAATGACTCCGGTGGTACTAGTCCGATATGGCTGGTTTTCGACCTCGTCCGAGCTTTTATTCATATTAGTAATCTATTAAAGGTTGGTAAAGATCAGATTAAAAATGGAGGCACTAGAGTGTTGACAAGACAAAATATAGCAAATTTCGTTAACTAAATGGCAATAATTCCGGTCGTACTAGTCCGATATGGCTGGTTTGCAAATTCCTCCGAGCTTTTATTTATATAATATGGTAAAAAAAGAGTATGATAATGAAAGATCGGATAAGAAATGGAGGCGATAGAGTGTTGACAAGACAAACTATAGCAATTTTCGTTAATTCAAGGGCAATAACTCCGGTGCTACTGGTCAGATCTGGCTGGTTTTTGAACTCGTCCGAGCTTTTATTGATATTAATAATCTGTTAAAGGTTGGTAAAGATCGGATTAAAAATAGAGGCACTAGAGTGTTGACAAGACAAAATACAGCAAATTTCTTTAATGAAATGGCAATAATTCCGGTGGTACTAGTCCGAGATGGCTGGTGTGCAAACTCTTCCGAGCTTTTATTTATATTAATAATCTGGTAAACTTTGGTAAAGATCGGATAACAAATGGTGGCGATAGAGTGTTGACAAGACAAAATATAGTAATTTTCGTTAATTCAAGGGCAATAACTCCGGTGCTACTGGTCCGATCTGGCTGGTTTTCAAAATGAGCTTTCATTAATATTAATAATCTGGTTAATTTTCGTAAATATCGGACGAAAAAGAGGCCCCAAAGGGCCTGTGGACGCTCTACTGGCTAAAACGGCTATCTTCCAAGGGTTTCTCATCAGCACTTCTTTTAAAACATCCCAAAAAACACTCCACAAAACAACAACACCCACGACAGAAACATAAACTCTTGACCCATGCTATCAAATTATTGCTCTTTAAATCGTTTTAATACACACACATTTTCTGGACTAGTTCTCCTCAACCACTATTCGGCTTTCAACGAAACTTGGTTGCGTATATCATTCATTGTTTTGTTCCGGTTGAATGGTTTTTGGTGAAGTTATGGCCCTTTTAAGGTTTTAATACATAAGCTTTGTCAGGGATCATCAGAACTAGTCCGGACAGAGTTTGTGTATCAAAACATGTAAAGTGCCATAACTCCTCAAAAACTCATTCAACCAGAACATGATGATGATATTCACAACTAAGCTTGATACCGAGTTTCCTTGAATTCCTTCAAGCGGTTCAGCAGAACTAATCCATACCAATTATGTGTATTAAAACCTTTAAAGGGCCATAACTCCACCAAAACTCATTCAACCGTAACAAGGTGACAAATATTAACAGCTAGGCTTGGTATTGATCATCCCTGCAAAGATTCGCTAAAATACGGCAAAATAAAATCCTTATCACAACAATCTGGTAAAGTTCGGTAAAGATCGAATGAAAAATGAAGGTGTTACAGTGTTAATACATTTTTCAATAATTCAAAGGCCATAACTTAGTTGTTACTGGTCCGATCTGTCTGGTTTTCGAACTTGACCGAGCTTTCATTAATAGCAACAATCTAGCAGAGTTTGGTAACGGCAGGATGCAAAATGTAGGCGCTAGAGTGTTAACATTACAAACTACAGCATTTTTTGTCAATTTAAGGGCTATAACTCTAGTGTTTCTTGTCCGATCTGGCTGATTTTTGAACTCGTCCGAGCCTTCATAGATATTAACAATCTGGTAAGTTTGGTAAAGATCGGATGGAAAATGGAGGCACTAGAGTGTTGACAAGTCAAATATAGCAGTTTTCGTTTATTCAAGGGCAATAACTCTGGTTTTACCGGTCCGATTTGGCTAGTTTTTGAAATCGTCCGAGCTTTCATTGATATTAATAATCTGGTAACGTTTGGCAAATATCGATCGGATGAAAAATGGAGGCGCTGGAGTGTTGACATCAAAAGTTAACACATTTTTCAATAATTTAAGGGCCATATCTCCTGTGTCACTGGTCCAATATGGCTGGTTTTTCGAACTCGTCCGAACTTTCATTGATAATCTAGTAAAGTTTGGTATTGAAATAAAAAAGTTAACACATTTTTCAATAATTCAAGGGCCATAACGTCGGTGTTACTGGTCCAATCTAGCTGGATTTAGAACTTGACCGAGCTTTCATCAATATCAACAATCTGGCAAAGTTGGGTAAAGGTAGGACGCAATATGGAGGCGCTAGAGTGTTGACAAGACAAACTTTAGCAATTTTTGTTAATTCAAGGGCAATAACTCCAGTGTTACTTGTTCGATAGTGCTGGTTTTCTTACTCGTCCAAGCTTTCATTGATATTAATACTCTGATAAAGTTTGGTAAAGGTCGGATGAAAAATAAGTGATTATGTATATATAATATAAAAACATGTATAGTCAAAAATACAGTTAATTAAAGCCGATAATACAGTTTGTTTGGTTTTGATTGATAGAAAATGCATTTTCCGTCATAGAAATTGCAGTCTGGCATTGACTTTTTGAACAAAACCATTTACAATATATTCCCCGGATATTGACTATTCACGACCATGTATATAATAAATACTGATAAAGGTGATCCTTTGTGAGCAACAAACACAAATAAGAGAATAAAGCAGCAGACTCGGTTTTATTGAGTCTGTTCATGAGAAGTAATGAAAGAAGCAACACCTCTCACGCCCGCTAGCACCGGCTTAAGCGGTATTCTACTTCAAAGCCACCTATATTGGGCTCGTTGGTCCCAAAGGACCAGTAAAAATAACACTACTGATTCGTAGCTTGGGGAGACTTTTTACAGCCAGATGAGTTTGAGAATTTATTATATGGTCATTTCATTTGACTTTAAAATTGCTAACTTTATTTAAAATTACGTTTTGAGCCAAATAAATTCTTTCTTTTTTCCTAAAGTACAAAGATAACTAACCAGGATGAATTTGATTCTAGCACGCTGACTAATGTTTCAGATATATAATCTGGACCTTTATGTGAAAATAGTATTGGGTTGTTATGTCCGTATACTATATATTTATAATCATTATCTTTGCTAATGACCATATCACTGACGTAACCTTAAAACAAAAGCGGGCCAAGGATACTGCCCTGTGGAACTCCGCACATGACAGCAGACTGGTCTGAAACTGTACTATTGACACGAACGATTTGTTTTCTGTTTGTTAAGTATGGTTTGTACGACCCCACTGACTCAACACCCATATCACTGACTTTTTTAAATAATATTTCATGATCGTGTGACACTATCAAATGCTTTCTGCCAATTTAGCATATTAAACAGTCCATTCCTGTATATAATCCGTTGGATATTTTACTTTAAATCTGGTTAAATAAATGTATGAGACATGTCTCTGTTGAGTATGCACTCCTAAAACCGGACTGAAATTCATACATTTTTTTATTTGAAAGATACGTTTCAAGTTTGGTATAAACAGACCTTTTCCAATATTGTTGACACTACACTCAAAATGCTAATGGTCTATAATTTACAACATCTGGCCTTTTTTTTTACTTAAATAGAGGTCTTACTTTGGCTAACTTCTATTCATCTGGAACAATTCCAGTTGAAATTGACATACTGACCATAAATATAAATGGAATTTTGCGAAATTATCACCATGTTTAAGGAACCTTGCTGGGATATTATCAAAAGTAGATATAAAACTCGAAAAGGAAAAGTAGCATTCAAGGACAACAGTCAACGACAAACACACTAAGAAACAAAGAACGACTATTAAGATGAACATAAGGCAAGATAAGACATCACAAAAACAAATCTGATTAAGAGTTACCACCTCAAATTTCATTTTACGCTTATAAAGTCACGGGTATTTTAAGAACCCGTGAATAACCTTTACTTTTAATCAGAACACTTACATTATTATATGACCTGAACACCTGGATAGAGTTTTGTTAAACGGTTGTGTAGTGTAATTTTGAAGTTATTTGGCGAGTTAGTTTCTTTAAAGATGAATTGCTACTCTTTTTGTAGTATTATCAAATAACAAATTTAACTCTTAAACTTCATATGAACATTTCTTAATAGTCCCGGAGAGAAAATATATTTAAAACCGCTACTAAGTTGTATGTAAATATAAGTAGTATTTGCATGACGTAGATACTACATTTACCACTGCGTGACTGCACGGGAAAATGAGGTAATCTGAATTGTATAGCTGCACAACTATTGCCAGATAATTGATAAATACATTTACCTGTGGATTAATTTACCTGTTCAAAATGTTCTACCTCATCAATCAAAATCTTATTATCGCTTTTCACAGATATTTCAATGTGTGAATTGTAAATATCTATTGTTATGTATTGATTTCGATTTGATAAACATAAACATGTTCATGAAACAAATCATGGCCGGAGAACATTAATAGTAAACAGTTGCATTGAACGCTCTGATATGATATGTAAGTGGCAATATAGGGCGCATGATTTCTGGATCCAAAACATATACGATTGAATGTTTAATACTTCATTGCATTAACTTCTGAACTATTATTATCATGTTTTGTTTATTGTTTTTTTTTTAGAATAGACATAATTGGCTAATGAAGATTCAAAGAGTTCACGTGTAAATGGTCTAAACGATCGTGTTCTTCAGTTGATGTGTATCAAGACAGATGTCCAAATAAAAGGTCCCAGACAAAGTAGAAAGTGTTTCCTCAAAATTGCCATCAACATTATTTAACGAGTGACTATCAGTACCGTCGATATGAAATAACAATACAATAAGGTGTATATGTCCAATATGTTTCATACCTTAAACCTGAAACAGTTCCAGCTGTTACATTGGTATAACATGATGAGATTGCCAATATGATAAAGTAATCCGTACATACATTTATGGGATTGAACCATTTAACAAGATCAATAACGATGATTAAACGTGAAACTTATATTATGTATATAAATCTCGCCTGACTGTCCCTTCCAGTCATTTATATACGGTTATGATCTGTAAAGTTGTTGGTTGTGTACATGGTTGTGGTTGACTTTGGTCCTTTGGTCCTTGACTGCTATATATCAGTTCGACTTTTATATCTACTTTAACATTGAATCAAAACATGATTCTACAAGTTCAGGGTAAACGTAGATAGCACAAAATAAAACAAAGACTGTGGAATTAAAATGGCTACATAAAGGGTCTTGTGGGGGCTTAGGGTTCCGTCTTAAAGTTGAAACATAATGATATTTTATATTCTAAATGGTTTAAACAAAATGAATGTTTCCTTAAAAGACACATTAGTTACATGGAAATACATGTTGCACAGTAATATGTGCTAACTTAGGTTACCCACAAGGGCTATTTTAAGCATTTAACGCGCGGTTCTTTTCAATTAATATGGGGATTGTAATTGATCAACACGGTGCTGACATCATATGTTGATGGATTTTAACATGATGATTGACAATGTTCAATGTTGATGAAATCAAAAGAAATGATATTGTATACGTATTTATTTTCACACACTTGTAAGCTCACCTGAGCCGAAGGCGCGCGTGAGCTATTATTACCACTTTGTCCGTCGTCTGTCCGTCATTCTGTCCGTACGTCCGTCTTTCCGTCAACAATTGTAAACGACATCTCCTCTGGAACCGCATAGTCAATTTTGATCATACGTCACATGAACGATCCTCAGGTCAGTTGTTTTCAAATTGTTTAAAAGTAGGTACCATATATGATCAACACATTAATCTTTTTCTCAAGAACCATTGAACGAACAGATTGTTTTTCTTTATTAATGAACGCCAACCTCTGGACTATCAAGTTTGTTCAAATGGAGTCCCCTGGATCACAAACGGCTGCGCCCCTGGGGTCCAAAGTTTGTATATAGAGAATGTGCATGATTTGCATAGACTTTTATTGGGAAAACTTAAAATAATATTCTTCTATGAAGTCATAAGGCACAGAGCTCTCATATATTATAATTACATGTAGCATCAACTTATAGTCCTCTACCTAGTTGATAAAATGTTGATCCTGGGGTAAATTCTGGTCCCGCCACAGGGACATAAATTTTACAACATGTAGACTTATATAGGGAACAATTTAAAAACGTCTTCTTCTCTGAGACAAAAGCCAGAGTTTTCAAATTGCATATTTACTATACTGAAAGGAAACCAACGCATAATCAAAATATTGTGTATACTACACTATTATATACACATAATGTATACTACACTATTATATACACATAATTCCACGTAATATTTCAGATATATCTCAACGTGTTTTGTACAAAGAGGGGCTACAACTAATTATAGAAAGGACAACTCTGTCATGTAGTAGACCTTTTTACCAAAATATACTTTTTTACACGAAATTCATAAATTTCTGCGTTCTGCTGATGCTGTACTTTCTGATACATATATAATATTGTCAATCTTACACAATCAGGTAAGGGTTGTAACAAGTTTGGCTCGTTAACGGGTAATAGCACAGATCGATATTGACGTCACACAATAAGACAATATCGTGCCATTGAACAACAGAAGAACAATTAAATTGTTTTCGGGCCAAATCATACATATTTGTACAAGCAAAATCTATTTTTAGCAATTTTAAGCAAAATTTATCCGTGCTATTGGTAAACTCATTGTACTATACATCAAATGCATGTTGATGGACATAGTGGCAAACTCATTGTACTATACATCAAATGCATAATGATGGACATAGTGGCAAACTCATTGTACTATACATCAAATGCATGATGATGGACATAGTGGTAAACTCATTTTACTATACATCAAATGCATGATGATGTACATAGTGGTCAATTCATTGTACTATACATAAAATGCATTATGATGGACATTGAACATATCGTAAAATAGGTCAATTTAATGTTTGAACTAGAGACTATGCAGCATAGAAATAAATATTGGCGCTTTAATGTTTAAAGTGTTTTCAGAACTTTTAATTAGTCTGCGATGAAGTAGGTTCAGAGTGACAAACCCATAGTATATGCCGTGAAAACGCTTGTTTCATCTATTATTGAAAAAAAAAAAAACCTTAGTTACAGTTATTCTGTTACTCATATATTTCTCTCTGGTCTTATTCCGTTGACAGTTTGCTATATTTTTCTACAATTTTTGTGAAATATGGAAAATGGGAATTTGATTCTATCGACAATAAGTGCCACTGTTGACACAAATGGTCTCTTATGTGCTTGTTAACATCAAGAATACATTAAGGAATACTTGAGCATGACGAACTGACAACTGAGGAAACTTGCGTGATCGAATCAAGAAGACATTAAGGAATACGTGATCATGACGAACTGACCACTGAGGAAACTTACGTGATCGAATAATTAGTGTTAGATGATACAGTCTTGTGGGGATTTCTTTATTGATACTGTCCCGTTTAATTGAGATGACACAACGTTAAGAGTGAAGTTTTGTGCACGGTAGAGCTTAGAAACATCAAGCGGCCTTTTTACCACTGACCGTTCCAAGGCGGTACCCCTATTGTCACTGACCGTTCCAACGCGGTAGCCCCTATTGTCAATGACCGTTCCAAGGCGGTATCTACTATTGTCACTGACCGTTCGAAGGCGTTCGAAGGCGGAACCCCTATTGTCACTGACCGTTCCAAGGCGGTACCCCTATTGGCACTGACTGTTACAAGGCGGTACCCCTATTGTCACTGACCGTTCCAAGGCGGTACCCCTATATGTTTGTGGTGTCGCATAGTTTGCTCCGATGTTCCCTTGTTATTGATGTGTGTTTTGTAGGGATGCTGTGTTTGATTTGTTGTCGGTGAATGCTACATTTACGGTTTTGACTTTATTGTTCCGTTGTAATGGATGTTTGTTTGTAGGGATACTTTGTTTGATTTGAGTTCGGTGAATGCTACATTTACTGTTTGACTTTATTGTTCTTTTGTAACTGATGTGTGTTTTGTAGGGATGCTTTGTTTGATTTGTTTTCGGTGAATGCTAAATTTACAGTTTGACTTTATTGTTCCCTTATAATGGATGTGTGTTTTGTATGGATGCTTTGTTTGATTTCGGTGAATGCTACATTTACTGTTTGACTTTATTGTTCCCTTGTTATTGATGTTTGTTTTGTATGGATGATTTATTTGATTTGTTTTCGGTGAATGCTAAATTTACTGTTTGACTTTATTGTTCCCTTATAATGGATGTGTGTTTTGTATGGATGCTTTGTTTGATTTGATTTCGGTGAATGCTACATTTACTGTTTGACTTTATTGTTCCCTTGTTATTGATGTTTGTTTTGTAGGGATGATTTATTTGATTTGTTTTCGGTGAATGCTAAATTTACTGTTTGACTTTATTGTTCCCTTGTAATTGATGTTTTGTTTTGTATGGATGCTTTGTTTGATTTGATATCGGTGAATGCTACATTTACTGTTTGACGTTATTGTTCCCTTGTTATTGATGTTTGTTTTGTAGGGATGATTTATTTGATTTGTTTTCGGTGAATGCTAAATTTACAGTTTGACTTTATCGTTCCCATGTAATTGATGTGTTATGGCGCCGATAGGAATGAATATTTCATGTCAGCTCTCCAATGACATATAGAGAGAAATATATAAAAGGAGCATAGATCCTTCTCACCTGAAAAACTGCAGAGTTGTGGAAATTCTAATGTTAACTTAACTTAGCCACGATCAATGTTTCTGCCACTACCCAAGTAGCATCTGAAACAATTAAGGGATGATGATGCATGCCTTTAATGAACACGGGAAGACAGACACAAGCAACATAAATGCGAGTTGATTTTAACCCTTTACCTTGATCGGGAACCACACGGGGCGTGTTGAGAACCACACGGGGCGTGTTGAGAACCACACGGGGAGAGTTGTCAGGAATAACGCAGAACGATACGTTATACATTTTGCACCGTGACGTCATATATTTTTTGCTAAGGGGCACTCCACAGTTTAATGTACATTTCTCAATCATCAAGCCCTTAGCCTGAATCCTTGAGCAAACATAAATCACATCATCATTGGGTCATACATTTCTTAGAAGACAATACAATTACCCATGTTTCCATACCAAAAAAAGTATCAAAAAGCATTTTCTGTACAACTTTAGTCCCATTTCTTTATGATTATTCCACACCTCAAAACATGCTAATAAAGCAATTTTAGCAATATTTCAAATGTCAATAAATAAAAATAAAAATGTCTACTCATATCAGAGTCACGTCTAGCAATATTTCAAATGTCAATAAATAAAAATAAAACATTCCGACGCATATCAGGGTCATGTCTGCACTCATAATGCTCTTGCATATCAGGAAATGCTAAATTTTACATAACCACTCCAGCGTTTTAAAAAGTTATTTCATGCTAATCCGTGAGTCAAAATCAGCCATTTTACCTATTTTTGGAAGTTTTTGATAGGTTCACATTTTTCTATTTATAGCCTCCAAAAACCCCAAAGAATGCATATTCCAATACAATACACTACACCATAATACACTTAGAAGCGCTCAAAACTAAAAAAATACATCAAACATGTGCTTCATAATTATTATAAATACCAACCATGAACCTAAAATATGCTTAGTTGATTTCTTTCTGATTTACATTCATGCGAAACTGAGGAGTGCCCTCTATCCAACGTATTTGTGCACGACGTCATTGTTTGCATACGTTGATGACGTTTTAGCTACACATATATATACATATACTTGAAAGGTATGTATACGTATAATGTTTCACTTTGAAAAAGTCTACCATTTTACGATAAGTGTAGCCCAGGTTGTAAACTTATCTTCCCTGAACCCCTCCATTGCCAATGTCTTTCACTAATCCTATTGCTTGGAATGGAAACCTTGTTAGATATATTTGAGTGGAGCTATATCGACATAAAACAGTAAATGTTACCAGTTTGTGTAATGCGCATGCAATATACGAAAAAACAAAACAAGTTTAAATTTGTAGAATTTAGAAACATCTTTCTCTAAAATGCGTTTTATACCTTAGATCTTCTGTTTTGCGCTATACTCCATATACAAGACATACACATAAAAAAAGTACTTACATATGCGTTGATTGAAAACTTGATGCAGAATAAATTCATAATAACAATTTCGCAATGTTATAGAAAACTGCGTTAACATATGTTGCAGAAACATGTATCCCATCCAAACATACAGCATGAATCATCTCACAGCTCATTAAAAACACACATGTTATTTACGAATCATTTTATATTGGAAAATGTAGCACACGCATAAACGTGCATGCATGCCTACGTGTTGTGATGATGTCTGTTTAATACATGTTCAAGACTTGCAAATGCATGGTCCAGTGGTATAGCGGCGAACTGCAGATCGCTGGTTCAATCCTCGCCAGATTAATTATCCACATTGCTTAGTACTGGTTCTCATCGAGAGTGATTAATATAAGTTGCAAGAACTTGTTTTGCGATCGATGTAAATGAAATATGTCTAAACTAAATATCTGAACAATACACATTGCAGTGATTTGAATAATAGTAGGTGTATTCATAAATCAATGTAGTGTGTGTGCGTTTGTGTGTGTGTGTGCGCGCGCGCGTGTTTTGCGAATACAAATAATAAAACAACTGACATATGATTAACTGGAAATTCACACAAAGATTGTTGACTAAGATTTGTAATGTTTGATACTGTCGTCATTGAATGCTAATGTTCCTGTTCGATTTTTATATATACGTATAGATCCATTTACCAACTACAACAACAACAACAACCTACAACACTAGCAACATATTGAATGGTTACAAAATGAGGAAAAATAGCAGTTACATTTTCCCGTTAACGGGTACAATGGTAAAATCAAGACTAATCTAAACATGGATTTTGAGCTGAAAGGAGGTGAGAAGAGGGAGTGTAGGGTGCGGGTGGGGATTCTGTAAGTTATAATATAATATTGATGAAATTACAATTGCAAATAAGACATGTAATAACATTCGATAGATTAGTATTCGTTACGCTGATAATAGAAGTATATAGATAAACTGCAAGTTTCAATGACCTCCTCCTTCTTCTTCTTCTTCTTCTTCTTCTTCTTCTTCTTCTTCTTCTTCTTCTTCTTCTTCTTCTTCTTCTTCTTCTTCTTCTTCTTCTTCTTCTTCCTCTAATCCTCCTCATCCACCACATCCTCCTCCTCCTCCTCCTCCTCCTTCTTCTTCTTCTTCTTCTTCTTCTTCTTCTTCTTCTTCTTCTTCTTCTTCTTCTTCTTCTTCTTCTTCTTCTTCTTCTTCTAGTTAAGTATAGTATCCCAAAATTGGCGTTAAATCCCGGCATCAACTTAACACATATACAGTGCTCTCGTATAGATGGTTGAGGTTAAAAGCTGCTGGATTCGAATGTCAAAATCTGATTTGGATTCATATGTCGAATTTCGAGCTGGGTTCGGATGTTGAACTCCGAGCTGGGAATGTGGAAATCCGAACCGGAAATGTCGAACTCCGAGCATGGAATATTGATTTGAGTTTTGGTTTGAATGTCGAAGTGAGGATTATAATAATTCAGTTAAACATTTAGTTAAACATAATAATATCAGGGTCACGTAAGGTTTTCCATAAATGCATAAATGCATAACAATTATTTTTTCCGAAATATTTCTCATTAAAAAAAAATCAGAAAAGAAAAAGGTCGAGCAAAATATCACCATTATGTGATAAGTGTGCATTTTATTAGAGGTTTAGACGTAGAAAAACACAAACACCTAACAGTAAAATGTCGGGGTTTTTTCGTGTTTTTTTTTTCGTACATGTACCGGCAGTTGTATCACGATTTGGTAAAATTGAGATACGCATTTGCACGTGAAGTGTTGCACTTGGTAATGTGTTTAAAACATGTATTATCACCATAAAAGATAGAGCTGAGTTTTGCATTCTGTTGAATGTAATTATTCTTAATTGAATCACTTTTTGACTTTAAGCATAAGCGTATTGTTATCCTATATAGACAAATAGTGAAATAACAACTTCGTTGCTCAAAACTTGCAATACTCTCCAGGTAGGAACCATTGACAATCGTTACATGACTATTGTTCTTACTCACAATGCACATGTTGGTTAGGTCGAACAGTCCCATGAAGAGGGGAAGAATACATAGCAATTCAAGAAAATGATATTTATTTCTATTCCTGCTCTACTCCTTCAATTGAATATAGTATGGTTCGTTAACGTGTTCGGAGGACAGACTCGATTCACGTGATCGCCCGGTTACGTCCCTTTTTTGTAAATATGTTTAGCAATGTGTTTACATTAATTTTTAATAACATACTGTTTCATTTGTTTCATTTTACCAGTTTTTGCGTACACTGTGACCTAGTTATGTGTGGACGTGCCGTAACATCATTAATTCATTCATTCATTCATTCGGTTAATATCCCCATCCGACGGACGAAGCTAAGGGAAATGTCTTGCCTAAGGACGCACCGAAGTAAGAGATTTAAAACCGTGCTAAACATGCTAAACACTGGGCCTCTCAGACCCCATTTACTTTGGGATTAATGTACATTTTGTGACATTTGACTGAGCGGAATTCGTCACTTCTTTATTAGACTTTTTAGCAAATTTGGATCGCGGTTTTCAAAATAAAACTCTTAGAGATGTCTTTTGTTCATCGAAATATGTATTTGAATATTTTATGTTAATTGTATTGCCATCTTGTTAGCTGTTAATTACAATATTGTTGGGACGGGCCTTTATTACTGTTGGAAGAACTTGTGGCCCAACCATTTTTCTTGTATATAGAAGAAAAGCAATAAAATATGTTTAAAGTAAGTAGAGTTGTTGGAAGAACTTGTGGCCCAACCCGTTTGCTTGTATATAGAAGAAAAGCAATAAAATATGTTTAAAGTAAGTAGAGTTGTTGGAAGAACTTGTGGCCCAACCCGTTTGCTTGTATATAGAAGAAAAGCAATAAAATATGTTTAAAGTAAGTAGAGATGTTGGAAGAACTTGTAGCCCAACCCGTTTGCTTGTATATAGAAGAAAAGCAATAAAATATGTTTAAAGTAAGTAGAGATGTCGATAAATGTGAAACTAATTAAATTTGATATACTGAACGTACATATATATCATAATCATTTCCAGAGTTATTATATATGGTAAAGATGTGAGCAATGGAAAGCCGTATCTGACTACGATACTCCTTACTTGTTGATATTCCATGTAAATCTGCCGCATTACAGTAATCAGGAGAATGTAATCGGCCGAGTCAATATGTTAAGGATTTAATTTGAAACGTATTTCTGAATTAATTTCAATTAACCGTCAAATTACATATACTGAATTTTCATAAACATGTTTCATATATAATTAGTAATTATTATATCAGTGTTCTGTCTTTGTAAACGTGTCATCGTTTGCTAATATACTGACGTTCAATGAAAACGCACCAGTAGATTATGTTGGTGTATTCTAACAGTAGCATCTAAGGTGCTGCGTAACAAAAATGGATTCCTTTCATGTTTCAGCTCAAATGGAACCCGATAAATGTGCATGTCCCAATTTAAATCGCATTTTAGATTTGTTTATAGATCTATTTTAGGTCTGTATCTTTTCATGTCTTGTTCTAGCTCAGTTTGATGTGGGCTTCCCATGAACACCAACTTATGGTTGCCTATTATATAAGCAGTTGTGTGCAGGCTATTGCAATGGTTATGCTATCGTGTGTTGTGTATTGCACTTTTCATTGCGTATTTAATTTGCTTTTTGTTTGTGGTGCAGAGGGGGCCTTCGGTGCCCTTGCCTTTGGGTAAAGATATTTCTATAGGACAATTTTTCTCATTTTTAATCAAATAAATTATATCGATTTTGGTATTGACGTCAAGATTTTTTAATAAAGCATTTTATCATGGATTCTTGTTAAACCCAAATTATGGTGACCCATTCGATTCGCCAATACAAAGCTAACGGGTGAAAAATGATAATTTAATTATATTTAAAAGTTACATTAGTTATGTTTGGTAACGTAAATCTGTACAGCTGGCGTGTTTTGATCATCCCCTTTTTCTTTGTGCACTCGCCCTATTTCACTTCCCCATCCGTCACTAGAAAACGTTGTCATACCTTTGATATGATTACTGTTAGAATAAGCATGGCATAATTGGACCAATTTCGAACAAAATGGACTTGATCAAATACGAAATGAACCTAAAAGTATTGCTACAAGCACATCTAATTAGTAACCGAGCATATCCCTCGAAGTAGTATTACACTGAAGCAAGAAGATTACATTTTTTTCAGACACGTTGCTGCACTGTTTGGACCACTTTGATTAGGACTTTCCCCAGAGAATATCTAGATAAAGTAATAATGCAAACATGAACAAAAACGTGAACCAGTAATTTTATTTATATATCCTGTATATTCAATTTGGTTTATTTCGCCTATTGTTTCTCGTTTCCAGCATTTTGTTAAAATCTGGGAACATACGTCACTGGCCATGGAATGGTATGAAATACCACATTGAAGGTTTCACGTTTACAGTCATATGCATGCATCTTCGGGACGATTAACATTTTCGTACTACTGACATTTCAAATACTGAGTTCTGTCGCCGCACCATAACCAACCACATACGGTCGTCATACCGCCGCACCATAACCAACCACATACGATCGTCATACCGCCGCATCATACCCAACCACATACGGTTGTAATTCCTCCGCACCATAACCATCCACATACGGCTGTCATACCGCCGCACCATAACCAGACACATACGGTCGTCATACCGCAGCACCATACCCAACCACATACGGTCGACATACTGCCGCACTATACCCAACTACAAACGGTCGTCATACCGCTGCACCATACCAAACCACATACGGTCGTCATACCGCCGCACCATAATCAACCACATACGGTCGTCATACCGCTGCACCATGCCCAACCACATACGGTCGTCATACCGCCGCACCATACCCAACCACATACGGTTGTAATACCGCCGCACCATAACCAGCCACATACGGGTGTCATACCGCCGCACCATAACCATCCACATACGGTTGTCATACCGCCGCACCATAACCAGCCACATACGGTTGTAATACATCCGCACGATACCAATCACATACGGTCGGCATATTGCCGCATCATAACCAACCACATACGGTTGTCATACCGCCGCAATATACCCAACCACATACGGTCGTCATATCGCTGCACCATAACCAATCACATACGTTAGTCATACCGCCGCACCATACCCTACCACATACGGTCGTCATACCGCCGCATCATAACCAACCACATACGGTTGTCATACCGCCGCATCATAACCAACCACATACGGTCGTCATACCGCCGCATCATAACCAACCACATACGGTTGTCATACCGCCGCATCATAACCAACCACATACGGTTGTCATACCGCCGCACCATAACCAACCACATACGGTTGTCATACCGCCGCACCATAACCGGTCACATATGGTTGTAATACATCCGCATCATAATCAACCACATACGGTTGTCATACCTCCGCACCATAACCAACCACATACGGTCGTCATACCGCCGCACCATAACCAACCACATACGGTCGTCATACCGCCGCACCATAACCAACCACATACGGTCGTCATACCGCCGCACCATAACCAACCACATACGGTCGTCATACCGCCGCACCATAAACAACCACATACGGTCGTCATACCGCCGCACCATAACCAACCACATACGATCGTGATACCGCCGCACCATAACCAGCCACATACGGTCGTCATACAGCCGCACCATAACCAACCACATACGGTTGTCATACCGCCGCATCAAAACCAACCACACACGGTTGTCATACCGCCGCACAATAATCAACCAAATACGGTTGTCATACCGCCGCACCATAACCAACCACATACGGTTGTCATACCGCCGCACCATAACCAGCTACATACGGTTGTCATACCGCCGCACCATAACCAGCCACATACGGTTGTCATACCGCCGCACCATAACCAACCACATACGGTTGTCATACCGCCACACCATAACCAGCCAAATACGGTCGTCATATCGCCGCACCATTACCAACCACATACGGTTGTCATACAGCCGAACCATAACCAGCCACATACGGCTGTCATACCGCCGCACCATAACCAACAACATACGGTCGTCATACCGCCTCACCATAACCAACCACATACGGTCGTCATACCGCCGCATCATAACCAGCGACATACGGTCGTCATACCGCCGTACCAAAACCAACCACATACGGTTGTCATACCGCCGTACCATAACCAACCACATACTGTCGTCATACCGCCGGATCATAACCAACCACATACGGTTGTCATACCGCCGCACCATAACCAACCACATACGGTCGTCATACCGCCGCACCATACCCAACCACATACGGTCGTCATGCCGCCGCACCATAACCAACCACATACGGTCGTCATACCGCCGCACCATACCCAACCACATACGGTCGTCATGCCGCCGAACCATACCCAACCACATGCGTTTGCATACCGCCACACCATACCCAACGTCCTTGGGTGTCATCTGGCAATATATACAGTTCCCAACTACTCAAACATCCATTTCAATAAAAACACGTTCATCAGCAGTTATCAACTGCCTTCACAAATCTGTCCAGGAGCCCCTCAGAAAACTCGAAACTTTTTAGATGTATATACGTCGATTCTCGTCATATAATAACTTCACCATCAGTCATGGTTCACCAAATCTCACCCAATGCTGAGTAAAATTTCTAGCAGTTAACACCCGCAGTTCATGGTGACATAATAAAAACTTAACCATGGGTCATGGATCCCCAAATCTCAACCAGAGCTGAGTAAATGTTCTGGCAGTTAACACCTCGTCAAATAATAACTTAACCATCGAGCATTGCTATTCAAATCTTAGCTACAGCGGAGTAAATGTTCTAGCAGTTAACACCATCGATACATCGTCATAGAATAATAACTTAACCAACGATTATGTCTATCCAAATCTTAACTACTGCTGAGTAAATGTTCTAGAAGTTAACACCCTCAATACATCGTCACAAAATACTAACTTAACCATCGATCATGGCTATCCAAATCTTAACCATTGCTGCGTAAATGTTCTAGAAGTTAACACTCTCGATACATCGTCACATTATAATAATTTAACCTAGAAGTTAACACTCTCGATACATCGTCACATTATAATAATTTAACCATGAGTCGTGGTTACCCAAATCTCAACCAGAGCTGAGTTTTGTGAACTTTTTTAATGAAATATTCCGACAACACTAAAAAAATAATCCCTGTCACGGATTATCAAAATAATCAAGAAAGCCGAATAATGTGTTCCTGACGTTCCCACAGGTAGGACAATATATATTTTAGATGTAAGAAGTATCGATTGAAGCACAAGAATGCAAATTATTCCTTTTTTAATTTATGTTACAATGTTACAATGGTCATGTGGCACATAATATCATAACACATATATGTGTCTATGATACATTACGCATGTTTATGATATAAGACCTACTTTTGCAGGTCCCAAACAACAACTGCATTGACTTAAAAGCAAATAATTGCTGCAATGTTATGTGTCGCTAACCTCTCAGTTTGTTTTCTACTTTCGCCTAGAAGTCAACCACTTCACAGCCAATGTAAATTCTGCCCTCAGTCACATGTATATTGTACGTATAGTAGGTATCAGTTATGCAATAGACAGTATAATACCATTTAAAATTTAACTTTTTAACTCTGACTATATTATTGGATATGCTTGGAAACAAGAGCAATGTGTAGCTCGCATATCTTTATTTTATTTCAACATATATATCGTGGTTTCATCATAAAGATTGTATAACATCCATATATATCATATACAATATAAAATATGAATTATACGTCATGTTTATTGTTTATTTTTGAAACAATAATAATCTATTGAATTTGAGCTCTCAGCTAAAAAAGATCCTATCTATTGTTTTTGTTTATGATATAAGATCTATTTAACAGGTCCCATACAAAACTGCACTGACTTCAAAGCCAACAATTGCTGCAATGTTATGTGTCGCTAACTTCTCAATTTGTTTTCTACTTTCGTCTAGAAGTCAACCACTTTACAGCCAATGTAAATTCTGTCCTCAGTCCATTCTTGTTAGGCAGGTCCCATACAACAACTGCATTGAAACCAGCAATTGCTGCAAAATTATGTGTACATGTACATGTGACGGTAATTGATTGACTTCTAGGCGAAAGTAGAAAACAATTTGAGAGGTTAGCGACACATAACATGCCTAACATGATAACCTTTGAATACACATGTTATATTAGTTGAGGCTTAGTATTAGAATTATACAGATCACTAAAACAAAACGCGTCACTTTTATTTTAACCCACATACATTACAACAACGATAATGTTTTAAAACGTTTCTTATTACGTTTAATCTGAATCATTTAATGTAAACCCTTTTAATGTTCTGTCCGATATGCATTTGCTTGCCATTGAATCAATTTTGAACACTTGTTAGTCTTATCTGAGCACTGATCAGGATTAATGAACACGTACAATGGTTTATGCAAAGTATATCTGTTTATGCAAATCCATATCTTTCGTTAGATCATATCTCACGTGTTATTAATCAGAAATAATAGTATGTTATAATAGCTGCTATCTGTAGTTATATCAAATCGCACTTATGTGGCATGCCTAAAGCTGTTGGTATATTCATCATCTCTAACGTTGCATACTATTATACACTAATGGCATACACAGAGGATATTTAAAAATGAATAAATATAATCGTTTTGGCCACTCCACAATTTAATGTCCAATTCTCCACAATCAAGCCCATGACAAGTCCTTAGCCTGAATCCTTGAGCAAAATAAATCACACCATCATTGGATCATACATTTCTTTGAAGGCCATTATATTACTCAAGTGTCTTACTAAATAAATGTACCAGAAGGCATTTTCTTGTCAACATTGACTGATTCCTTTAAGACTATCCCGCCTACTAAACAGCCTTGAATTGCAATTATACCAATAATTCAAATGTCAATAAATAACAATAAAAACATTCCTCAGATATCTGGGTACTTTTTTTTTGAATCATCATGCTCTTGCATATCAGGAAATGCTAATTGTTACATATCTTCACCGGCTTTTTAAGACGTTATTCCAAATTGATGAAGCCGTGAGGCAAAATCAGCCAATTTAGCTAGTTTTTGGAAATATTTGATATTTTCGCATTTTTCTATTTATAGCCTACACAATTTCCAAAAGAATGCATATTCCACTATATCAAAATAAACTTATAGGTACTCAAAACTGAAAAACAGCAAACATGCACTTTATAGTTATTATTTATACCATACATGGACCTAACAGATGCTTAGTTGTTTTCTTTCTGATTTACAGAATCACATTCGTGCTAAACTGAGGACTGCCCTCTTTGGGAAACGGGTTACTGGAAGCCAATATTTAACGCAATTGGCGTATGTCGGTTCTTCATCAAACTTGACACAACGTCAAACGCACATGTTCATTAATTATTAATTGTAATTAAAACTATACATACAGAAAAGGTAATAAGGCCAACAGCAAGAGTAGTATTCGCGGAATACAGTCGTTCCAACAAGTATAACAAAGCAAAAGTGATACAAAAGTACATCACAAACACATTCAGTAGAAAGGCACATCACAAACATATAAGGGTTGACAACAGGGGTACAGCCTTGAAACAGTCAGTGGAAAAAAGGACCACCGGAGAGTTTAAACCAGTTCAAGGGTGCACCAAACCTCACTCTTACCCTGTCCTCATCCTTAAACAACAGGACAGTGTAAATAAAAATAATCCCCGCCGCCGAGTTAACCCCTTACATTAAAGAAAGCGTAGAAAGGTGTTATAAGAAAATAAACAGAAATGTTCATGTATATATTATATACATATATAAGTTAAATCTAAGAAGCTAATCGCATATGTACTCGATGATATGTTTGAAGTCAGAGAATCAAGGCAAAACCGTTAAGGGCACGACAAAACGGAGTGAATGACATTCATCAAACGGTTCCCGCATTAAAGGATTTAGGAACACGTTGTCATATAGTCCTCCGCCCGTCCGGCGGCATACGGTCATTATGATACCGGCATACGGCCATTATCATAACGGTATACCATCAGTATCATTCCGATATACCATCATTATATGCTAGTATACCGTTAATATCATACCTGTATATCTGATGTATCATACCGATGTACGGTCAGTATCATAGCGGTATACCGTCATTATCTAACATTTATACCGTCAGTATCAGTTCGATATACCGGTATGGTACTATTGGTATATCGAACTGATACTGACGGTATAAATGTCAACAGTACCATACCGGTATATCGTCAATATCATACCGGTATATCGGAAGTATCATACCGATATATTGTCAGTATCTAACCGGTATATCGTCATTATCTAACATGTATACCCTCAGCATCATTCCAAAATACCATCAGTATCAAACCGGTATACCGTCAATATCATACCGGTATATCGTAAATATAATACCAATATAAGATCAGTATCAAACCGGAATGCTAAGTATCATACCGATATACCCATCATATTGGAATACCGTAAGTATATAACCGGTATACCGTCAGTATTAAACACATTCTACTAGATTTAAGATTATTTGGCTCTCAGAATATTCTGAACTGGAAGGCACTGTTTACGAAAAATGAATGTATAACTCCTGCCAGAGAGACAACGCGACTTGAGGTCGCAGTGAGTTACAGCACAGTCATTAACTTTATACATGTATATGAACGGTATATCTTGAGGTTGCGGTGAGGTACCTCATTCACTTTATATATGAACGTTGTAGCTTGTGGTGAAGTACAGTACAATCATTCAATTTATATATGAACGATGTAGCTTGTGGTTGCAGTGAGGTATAGTACACTCATTCATTTTATATATGAACGCTGTAGCTTGAGGTTGCGTAAGGTACAATATACTCACTCACTTTATAAATGAACCCTGTAGGGTGATGTTGCAGTGAGGTATAGTACACTTTACTTTATGACACAGTGGCGTTGCTTGTGCAGTGTGGCGGCAGTAAAACGTCTCCCCGCGCTTGCAATCAGTACTGTTATTCAATCGATCTTTGCAGATCGCTGAGCCCGATACTTGTATTTAGTTATTGGTGGTACATGTTTAATTTCTTTTGTTTTCTTACTTAATGTTTGATTCGGTGGTTCCATTACTCCGGCCGATAAAATGCTCTGGGTATTGTTTAACCACTTATAGGATAAGTTGTCGGCTTTTTAATTTAGTATTTTGGCTGTTACTTGTGATACGCAGGCTTCATAACCGCTGCTCCCAACTAAATTCCATTATGTTTATTTCGCTCTTCGGGGCATACATCTATAGCAATACTACATACTTATCTCCCTTGAAAGAAAACATCATAATGCACAAGTCATTGAAATAAATCAATTTATTCTTGTACAAACATTTAGTGCTTTTATTATAGCTGATTGAGGACGCTGATTGATACTGCATCATTATGATCAGAAATAAGCGTAAACAGTAAAATACATATTGTGTAGAATATACATGTATAGCATCAAAAACAATATTTTGTCAACAATTAATGTTCAATGTATTAAAAAGCTTGTATTGTATAAATTATTAATTCATAGTCTCTATTATTCAGTAACAAATAATGTTTGTTTTAAAATTTAATACAATACAATTTTAACAAATTGGCATTATCCTCTTAATCCATTACTCCTGTCTCTGGTTGTCTTTGTGGCTCAGAGAAACTATTAACACCTCTTTGATATTATGAAACAATCATTGCTTAAGACCCGGCCGCTAAGACTAGGTTGAAAATGTATTTCTATTATAAATAAATTATGACAGGTTTCTTTTAAAGTTAAACAAAAACCGCATCTAATATATAACAATCTAAAATAAAAATATGACGAGGTAACCAGACCGACAGGACTGCAACAAATCTACGACAAACAAAAATATGAAATTGAAACTATTGGGGTCAAATTTAACGAAACTTGTAATCGGCTCGGATGACGAACAAGCGTTCGTGAAGGCCATTACCACTGAATTCCCTGAATCGACTCATGTTCTATGCACGAGACACTTAAAAGGAAACGCTAGACACCACCTGACTGATGACGGTGTAAATGTGCAGGAACGAAAGGTCATCTTGAACAAAATATTTGGCGATGACGGCATTACACATGCAATGGATAGCATTTGCTTTGAAAACAAATGCGACCAACTCGAATCTTACTGTACAAATATATCCATGAAATTTGTGCAGTACTTCCAAAAAAGACTGAAGGGACATTTAAAAGTTAAGGTTAACGAACCGACTAATTTAAACATGATTGAACGCAACTGGACCAATATCGCCGTTATTTGGCCAATGGTGCTACATACGCAACTTCAACTGACGGAAAATCTACTGTAGTCGCACCAAGGACAGACGGTAAAAAATCAGGTCAAAAGAAACGGAATATAAACGTTAGGACATTGACGGTTCACGGAAAGAAATCAAAAATGAATGTACTTTTTTAGAATAGGGGTAGTGAAGAACACAAGTTTGAAAAAATTTATTTATTGAAAAACGGTACCTAAGAAAACAAGTTTAAAAAAGAACAATTTTAAAAATGTTATACTTTTTAAACCCATGGCACTGAAGAACACAAGTTCGAAATTTTTATAACAAATTTATTTATTTAATGCAAAAATATAACATATATAAAAAAATGCTATCATTTTCACAACAAAAAAAACTAAGCGATACTAACACAAAGCCTTGTCAATTTTTTAAACTCGCAGGACTGGGAACCATGTCACAAAAAACATGCATTTAACTCCTTATATTGTGCCGAGCATAATCAAAGAACACGCAAAGTTAAACCATGTTTACTTTGCAAACAAGGTATTTTAATAAGACGTAAACGCCCATGGTGTAATAATTGTGGATTTGGTGGTATTAATGACATATGGAAAAGTTTTATAAATTCAAAACCAGACACTCCTTCATATTTATTATATGAATATATTTTACGAAACTTCATAAAAGAACATAGTAAGTAAAGTACAACCAACAGCTGCTACAACTATTGCTATTTTACTATCAGCATGTACATCAGCAGCTTGGTTATCACTAGCAGAAATTACAGGACCCACATCCGGTGTCATGTTTAGATTTATTTATTTTTTTACACCAAAGGTGTTGGTTTGTATATTTTAACAATAAGAAGGTTCTAGGTTGAATACAAAGGTGGTGGATCATACTCATACACATTACTAAAACAATTCATGACACACTTTTTAGACTTTTTTGTAAGGTTGCCATTGCTTCCTTTCTTCCCTGCTCCACTAGTTCTTGTTTTTGAACTTCACTAATTTCAAGTTTCTTTTGTTTGATATCCTGTTTCAAATTATAGTATCTCTCCAGTTCATCCAAAACCATCTTGAACTCTTGCTCAGATATTTGTGCATCACTCAACGCTTTTGATATTAATTGCTTTATACTATTTAACTTAGACTCTGCCAAAGTTTTTATTTCATGATGTTTTTGAGCTTTTGCATTAAGCTTGCTTCTGATAAAATTAATACAAACACCTGTAGCTCCACATACTATTGCTGCTATTTCCAAAGGTAACAAAACTGGAACAACAAATCCAATCCCAGCCATAATAACACCTGCAGATATTAAGGTAGTGTCAATTCCATCCGTGATATTAATACCACGTTTATATTTTTTATTAAGAGATTTGCGTATATCTTGTTCTGTAATTAACTTATTCAATCTCTGAAATATTTTGTAATCTATAATTTTGTCCGTCTTCTACTGGCAACTCAGGATATAAACTTGGTGCTGTCGGTTGCTTCATTTTTTTATTTATTAATAAAAAATTAAATTAATTCAATTAATAATGATGCCACCGTATTTACAGCGGTAGCGTTAGCAACCTTGCATACAAAGTTAACAACAGAACCAGCACCAATATTTAAAGGACTATCAAAGTTATCATGATCGCGTGGGATGATGTGAAGCGTTATGCCATAATTTGGTTGTTCAACACCATTGACAGAAACTATTACAGATACGTCACCAACTAATCGGTCACTTGCTAAACCTTTTCCCATAATCCGTCCACGGCGTGTCATTACATGCCCCACATTTGTTTCTGCTCCACCGTTACCAAATGAGAGTATTCTATTTAACACAAGTGGGCCCTTAGCCTCCGCAAATATTGTTATAATCCCATATTTAAGATTATCAACTCTATCTTTTAAATGATTAAACTGGTTAACAAAAGGCACAACTCGCCTATATAAATCTTGAACATTATTTATCAAAGCCTCTAAGTCTTCTGTTTTTTTAGGGCTTGGTGGTCCAAATATACTCATTGTTTTTTTTTATATAAAAATATAATTTTTAAATAAATTCTAAAACACAAATCATAGGCAAGCCGTGATTATCTATCTTGCTGCCATGCTCATCTCTAACTTCTATTGTCAATTCAGTAATTGTACCATTTGAAAGACAGCGATATTCAGGATAAAAACGTGTATATACAATATCTCCATACTGCTTATTTACTACAGGTATAACCCCTATAATAGTGCTTGGTGCACCATTGAAATAATTACTACTCGTATTAACTTGTTTCAAATGAACATATAGCTGTTTATAAGGAGCTAAATCAATTGGGTGATCTCCAATACGAGTACCTTTTAACCATTTCCTGTCCTCAAATCCCAGCATTTTTGAAAGACCGCTTGATAATCGTGTTTCTATTGGCGTATCTAAAATGGCTGTAGCATTTTGGACAATAATGTCCAGGGTAATATTTTCATTTAGCAATTTAAACCTTTCTGCCAAGTCTTGAAAGTTATAGAGTCCACCTGCTAAATGTTGCGTTTTATCTGTTTTTTTTGTCTTTATGACTTCATGATTAATATTAAACCAACCGATAGTGTATATAAAACTTTTTAATCCAACGCGCTTATCTCCATTTCTATTATCGATATACTGTTGTAAGCTAATAGAACCGTATTTGTTTGAAATTGTATGAAACATTTTTTTTAATATATATAAAAATACAAATAAAAATGATTTCTAAAGAATTTAAATATAGCTCAGATGCTCACTACAATTTAAGTACTTTCAGCAAAAAAGTGATAGATATAATAAATCAAAACATAGTCATTACATCAAACGGTAAAGGCTTTAAAGCATCATTTTCCAATGTCTTTGAAAAATACAAACTCCCATACGTCAAATCAGATGCTATAGTCCAAAGCTGGGAAACAGACTGGATGTCATTTTGGCAGAATCAGTTGAATTTTGCTATTTGGTGTGCGACAACAGGATGTGGCATTGATTTCAACAATCTTCTAAAAGCTGATGCCCTGGTATGTTCGTTATTTCGATTTCATGTCTATTACCAAGTCAGAAGAATATTATTTGAGATGAGTGTAGCAATGCCGCAAGACTCAAATTGGAATGCGTTTAATAACACATATAACCGAAACGCATACGAGAGAATATGCAAGGAGTTTAATGTTGACTTAAATTCAGACTGGAGACAGAAACAAAGCTATAATGATGGTCTAGGAACAATTTATAATTACTGGACAAATATTGGTTATCATCCTTTGATAAATTCTGTATACGACAGCAAAACGATGAGTTTCACAGTCTATGAGAGTGATAAAACATACCACATTGATTACATTGCACAAGGATCTGAGGCTGATAATAGTTGGTCTACTTTTATACTAGATAGTTCATCTGGATTTACAAGAGCTGGAGTAGAACGCATCAATGACAGCATAAGAACATACTGCTGGGCAATTCTTGGCTCACAGTCACAAACAAGAACAGATATACTTGGAACTGGAACGGCATTTGATGCTCAAAAACAATTTTTGGCAAATGTAGAGGACGCAATAAACAGCTCCATTGACTTGCCCAGTCATATTTCAAGATATGAAAACACCCTAAAATATGCAAGAAGTAAAGTAAATTTTGTCTATGGAAGTGGATTATACATGTCTCCGAGTGACATGGAATTAAGAATTGGAACAATACAAGACTACAATAATGAAATTGTAATAGCAACCGATGCACAAGAATTAGGATTAAATAATGATGTGAATGTAAATCCAGTACCGCCAAAAAGTGTTCAACCTTTTCAAGGCACCACAACAAAAACATTTCTGCCGGACTTTGATAAATCATCAATACATAAAACTGTGGAGCATAACCCACCAGAAATACAAAAAATAGCGATTGAACACAAAGAAAACAAAACAACTATAATTGTTGGTACCATAGTAATAGGTCTTGCTGCATTACTTATTTACGAGATTTACTAAACCACTCTTTGGCTGCCACATACAACAACCCGGAAATAAACATAAGCAAAGCCCATAGATTGTTACCAAGCCAATTAATAACATTACCTGTTGCAGATAAAAGCCATGATACTATTGCACCAATAACTCCTGGAAGTGCTGCAGCAGCTTTACCAGCTAGGTTGGCAAGGAGCTTACCAAGATTACTTAGTTTTTTTTATCCAGTCCTTGACACTTGATGGATCAGGTTTTGGAGATGGAGTTGGCGCAGCACTTGATGTGGGAATAATAGAATTAATTATCACCCCAAGAATCATACCAAATGCAGTTAGGATACTAACAATAGTAATACCTTGCTCCCTAAACAAGGTTTTGATCCTCTCACCAAGAGTTGTATCCTCGTTTAACATTTTGTTTATTGTCTCTTTTATTCTGCTTACTTGGTTACGAAAAGCTTCTCTGTTCTCATTGATGACATTCATTCTTGCTCCTCTCTCAACTTCAAGGTCTTTGATGCGGTCACTAATTCTATTGATCTGGTATTCATCATTATCAGTCTTAGCTTGTTCTAACTTTTGTTTTTCTCTTGTTATGTCTTTATCAAGTTGTGTGAGTTTTGCCAAGTTATTGCTGAGTTCTTCCTTGACAGTTGTCATCGCTTTTACTATTCCATCCATTTCACGCTTGTCTATATTTGTTTGTGTTTCAACATCAGGACGCTCATCCACATCCCAGTTATAAAGATCATCTTTCATTGACCGCACTGATTCCTCTATGTTATCCATAATATGTGATAAATCTTGTAATGGAACAGCATCCATATTATCTGGTAAATCGTTTCTTGTGCTCTCCAACGCTTGTCGAGCTTTTTGTGATAATTTTGTTTTACTGTCATACTCCGGCAAATTCAAAAATTGTCTTATCGCCCTTGTTCCCCCAGAGCCAATAACCCTGTTATATTAATTTACCAAAGAACCAAGAGCAAGAAATGTTGCATCACCTTGCCTGGCAGTTATTCTTATTTCTTTATCACCAACAACCCAGTATAATGTTTTACCATCACCTGATACTTTAAACTGGTCATAATCCATTTTGTCCGGTGCCATCTCATATCGTTTTCCTATTTCATCATAAAAAGATTTTACAAGATTTTTTTTGTGTGATTCAAGTTGGGATTCTTTCACTTCCCCCCTAAGTTCAGCAAGATGGTCGCTTTGATTAAGAAGACTTCTTGGAACAGGCTCATCAGGCACCATTGGTAAATCATCATCATTATAATCATCTGGATCGAACGTAGGATTGTCATATTCAAATCCGCCCTCAACCATTGTTTCTTTTATTTAATTTTAAAAAATATATTTAAAAAATAAAAACAATGTCAGCTTACGGAAACAAACTCAACCCTTATAGAAAACTAAGAGAACCTCATGGTGCCAAGGGCATCCACACAAGTGTAGTAATAACTAATAATCCATCAAAAATAAACCAAAACGAGCAACTGCTTGTGAGATTTCCAGATCAAAGTACTAATGATGTGATAGTTCCACGTACTGCTCGTCTTGCCTTTGAAATAGAACTTTAAAGCAGAACAGACGCCAACGCTACTATATATAAAAATCTGGGTAGAACAATTGTGAAAAAAATGACAATAAGAATAAGTGGCAATGAAGTCATGTCAATAGATGACAGTGATATATATCATTGTTATGTAGATTTATGGAAAAGCCCTACCGAACGATTAAACACAGCTTACCAAGGTATTGGTAAAGCAAACATGTTAAAACATAGAGTTGGTGCGGGAGATGCTTCCTCAGACACCAAAGATGAAGATGTAGCAGCAGCTTATAAAAAGAGATTTTGTACTCCACTGGACTTTGAATTGTTAGAAAGTCATATGCCATTTTATCAAGCGGGGCTTGGTGGTAGGTTAGAATATGAATTAACTTTTAACGATTATAACAAAGTTATCAAAAGCAGTGATGCTGATGCATCTTATGTAATAAAAAATATCTGCTTGGAATTTGTTTAGGTTACTGATGTTGAATTAGCCAGACAAATAAGACAGCAAATCAATGGTAATATAGTATTTATGTATGACCGTTTGTTGCGACATAGAAAAATAAAAGCAAACAAATCTGATACCCTTTGGAATATCAACATTAATGTACCAGCACGGAGCATGAAGGGTATTCTAATGCTGTTTGAAGACCCAGAAAGAACAGACACAGAATTATTTTACAACCCAACGATTGAAAAGGTTGAAATGACAATAGAGGGCGAAACAAATCAGTTGTATAGTCAGGGCATGAGGGCATATCAACATTGGGATGAAAAGAAACAAATAGACAGACATAGTGGCGAAGGACTTATACTTTACTAATGTTTCTCTTGAGACCTATCTAACACAATCATATGCTTTGTGGCTTGACCTCAGAACATGTGATGACAATTTATTATACGGCAGTGGAAGAAGAATAGCAAACGTCAGTGAAGGCATAACGATACTAATAAATAAGAAAGCAGATGCAGATCAACCTTTAAATATTTATCTATATATAATACAAGATGCGCAAATCAATTTCGAAGATGGAAAATTCAAAGAATCACGATACTAAATATCCTAAATATCCACACAGTGCCATTATCTGTGGTCAGACAGGCTGTGGTAAGACAGAATTTGTTCTTGACATACTTGAACAAGAGTATGTTGGAGTTTTTGAACATATAATTATATTGTGTCCAACCATAGAGTGGAACGAGGCTTATAAAAATAGACCCTGGATAGGAGATGTAAGACACCCAAAAGATAAAAAAAATAACAATTGTCAATCCCGTCAGCAACGGCAAAGAAATGCTGCAAGAACTGTTGCGTTTATTTTTCAAACAATATGCTGGCAAGCCCACACTATACATTATTGATGATTGCTCCGCCACAAAAGAATTAACAAAGAAAAAAGATATGTTATCAGAGTTGGCATTCTCTGGTCGCCACGCCAAACAATCAGTGTGGGTCATTTCACAGAGATATAATTCTGTATTGAAAGATTTGAGGGAGCTAGCAAAATGGTTGTGTATGTTTTACACCAAAGACAGAGATAGTTATGAAAATTGTTTGAGAGAGAATGATGTTATTCCGACGCTGGAGGAGAGAACCAGAATAAGAATAGCTTTAGCTAAGACTAAATAAGTTAATTTTGAGGACTGACCAACCAACTGGCTATTGGGTTGAATAATTTTTAACAGCAATGCTTTTTTTCTAACAGCATTGCTTTGTTGCTAATAGTAATACTAACAGCAAAGTAGCAATGTTAATAGCAATACTGACATGAAAATATAATGGAAATATCAGAAAATATAGTAATGCTTATAGCATTGCTCAGAGTAAATTATTAATGCTTATAGCGTTGCTCATATTAAAGTAGCAATGTTAATAGCAATGCTTGCAGCAAATTAACAATGCTAATAAAAAAAAAAAAATAGCAATATTAATAACAATGCTATTAACAATACTAACAATTACTAGTTGCATGAATATCGCAGCTGGTTGTATTGTGTTTTATATTTATTTCAAGATAAAAAATAAAACTATTAATATAAAAATGAATGCGGAAGAACTATTACAAGATATATCGGAAGGTTTCACGGAACGTGATGAATCAAAGCAACAAGAAACAAAAAAAGAAAGATTATCAGCCATAGTGGCTGGCGGCGGTAGTCGTCAATATTTGGGTAAAGACATACAACTCACAAATATAGATGGCATGCCCCGGATGAAATTAACAAACTTTAATGCAGATATGAAGCAAGGCTTGGGGCAAGTATGACCAAGACTTTAGGCAATTCTTTTAAACTTGTATGTGATGGGAGTATCAAAATATTTCAATGTAATCAATCCACCAAAACTGATAGAAGATTTGGAGGAAGACCCATTTATTAATCATGCTTTAACAAGTGCTTGTTGTGAGTTGTATTACAGGTATGGAATGTGCTTAGCACCATTTACAGCAATACTGACAACTATTAGACATATTGATTTTAATAAAAATAAAAATATAGATAATATAAATGATGGAGACCCAAGAGAGTGAACAACAAAAAGTAAAAAATCCAAAACGAATAGAGGCTGGGAAAAAAGGAGCAGCGGCAAGAAAGGCAAAGCGTCAGGATGCATAAAATGCTGCAAAGCAAGATGCTGCAAAGATGAAAATGAAATAACAAAAATAACAATAGGTGAAGAGGAACCAGAAATCAAAATAAACGTATACAAAAATTATATTCCACCGTGTCTGGTTTTATTAGTAGGCATTGCTGGGTTGGGTTTGTATATTTATAACAAAAAATCTGCTACGCAACCTGTTGCTGTTCATGTTGCACCAAAAGACCCGTTTGATTATTTTTAATAATTTATTTAAAAAAATAATTATATATAAAAAAAATGACAACAAGTATTGACGGAAAACAAATTGTAAATATGGTGTATCACGCTGGAGTGGAAACACTTCTAACTGTTGGATATTCTGAGATTGGCAAAAAACTACTAAAAAGACCAGCACCTAAAGTAGATTTTAATATGACAGATGTTGGGATGCTGTCTGTGGATATAATGTTAGCAATGGCTACAAAGGATATGCTGATTAAGCAAGGTATTATTCCTGCGGATATTATGAAATAATTAAAAAAAATATATAAAAAAACAATGGCAAGTGCAGTAGCAATGATGATAGGTGGCGCATTAACAAACGCATTGGCGTTTAGCGGTTCAAATTATTTCTTTTTAAAAATGGGAAGTCATTCAGATGAGGAAAGACAAAGGCATGACAAAGCAGTGGAACAATTGGAAGCAGCACAAGCGGAGTGGAATAAAAAAGAACAGAGAGATTAGATTTTATTAATAAGCAACTGCAGAAAGAGCATCATGCAGAGCAGACTTTTGATAATGTAGACCAGGCTATGAAGCAGTATTATTATATAACTGGTAAACATTTGCTTTTGAAACCGGAGCCTAAGTTGAGTGATTTTTATACACCATCTCCGGATCAACAAAATAGAGAAATTACGTTTATTGTGGTGGGCATGGCTGCAACTGGATTTGTGGCGTATAAATTGATTTCATAAAAAAAAGTTTAAAACTATAATTACTTTGAAATAACCTTTGGAAAGACTAAGTCATATGCATGATACCTATTTTTTTTGTTGTTCTTACATGGTTTCAATCCAAGTGGTCGAATATAATATGGTGGTTTAGCACTCTTTTCTATTTTATTTTTAAGATGATCAGGCGCCCATACTTCACCATTGTCTAATAATGTCAATACCATGGATGGACCATATATATCCAGTATTTTCGTATCTGTAATAGTGTATATTTTATTTATTTCCAAGTCTGTCCATTTCTTTGTGCTATATTGATTTTGCTCTTCAAGCAGTTCATCAAATCGTGCAGTTGTGATTTCCATTTTTTCTTTATAGTTATATATTTAAATCTTTAGTAAAAAATGGAAAAGATTTATTACAGCCCAAAAGGATTTTGGAGAGGTTACTCGGCAGTTAAAAAATTAGCAAAAGAGGCTGGTGTCAGTAAAAAACAGGCATTAGAATTTTTAAAAAAACAAGCTGTGTAGCAGATTTATTTACCCGCACCAAAGAAAATAATTAGACCCAGGTTTGATGTTTCTCCTAAGAATGGAGTGCATCAAGCTGATTTGTTATTTTTACCGCATGACACTTTTAGACGCAAGACATATAAATATGCGTTGACTGTTGTTGATATTGCGAGTAGATACAAAGAAGCAGAGCCACTGACTTCCAAGGATAGTAAAGAAGTTGCTAAAGCATTTGAAAATATATACAGTCGGCATTTGAAATATCCAAAATTATTACAAGTTGACCCAGGCAGAGAATTCATGGGTGCAGTATCGCAGTTGATGGCGAAACACAAAATAAATATCAGACGAGGCAGAACAGAAATACACAGAGACCAAGCTATAGTGGAAAGAGATAACAGAACATTAGCTGAAAGATTGTTTGGCTATCAGTATGCTAAGGAAATAGATTCACAAAAACGTAATAGAGAATGGGTAAAGAGATTACCAAAAGTTGTTAAAGCATTAAATGCGGAGACAAAAAAGCCCCCTCCTGTTGAAACAAAAATAGTAAAAGAAGATCCTATCTGTATGAATGCAATTGTAAGATATTTATATCAACCCGGGGAACAAGAAGGTGGAAGAAGCAGAGCAACTGATCCAATGTGGAGTGTAGATATTCACAAGTTTAAAAGTTATATGGTGACGCAAGGCATAAGAGTTTATTATTTGAAAGCACCAGCGCCTCAAAGAGGATTTGTCAAAGAAGAACTACTTATTGTTCCTGCTGATACCCAAATTAATAAGTTTTTATAGAACTGTGTATCAGTTTTAATACAGTCTGGTGCTATGTATCTTTTTGAGTAAAATGGTGATAGTGAAATTTGTTTACTTTTATACCATATATCTCATGCTTTATTGAGCGTATCATATTCATTTCATGGGGGTATTTTTTCTTGTTAAACAATGCATCCTTGTAGTTTTCAAAGTTAATATCATGTACTTTGGTAAATCCAATACTGACATCCCAACATAGATTGGTTTGTTTAATGTTAATTTTGTTTTGTTTGCACGTATACAGTTGCAGGTTTTTGTGATGTAACACATATTTTTCTTTGTCCATAAGATTGGGGACTAGTTGTTCTGTAGTTATCATGCTATTATTTTCTAACAGATCTGTCTGGTATTCAGACAACCATTCTTTTTTCACTGCTAATCTTTCCGCTGCAAGTGGATAGTCATTGTGAGCTTCATGGAGTTCTTTAGGATATTCAAAATCACCTTCTACAAAATATCCTTTTCCTTCTTTTGGCTCTGTCAACGTTTCTGATTCCACCCACTTAAATCCGGAATACGGAAGTGGTTCACACATAGCCTCTCCATAAAGGTTGTTTTTATCATAATACATTAAATAGTTATTTTCTTCATAGGGTTATAATCAGCCACATAGGGATTGTTTGCTTTTGCATATCGTTTTGTTACCATACTAATTCCACCACGCATACCTTTTTCTATAAATAAGTGCATGTCAATGTCTGTCAAAAGTTCTAAATCTATTTTTGAATGTTTAAGTAAAGCATCCCAAGATAATCCAGGTGCTGTATAGTAATGTAAAGCATCAAGTTTGTTTGCACTCATACATGTTTTTCTAAAAGTTTGAAATACATCTGCTAACAGAGTTACATCAGTTTTAGATATAAATCATGATAGTCTCCAAGAGTTTTACAGTTAAACTCTTTCCATATTTTTTGAGCGTATTCGTAATCTTCGGGACTTATACTTTCATCTGAGAGACTACTGTAAACCTTTCTATAGGTGGCAATTGTGTTATCTTAAATCTTTCCACACTGCCTATATATTCGTATGGATAAACACCTTTCCGCAGAAGTAAATTTGTTTGTTCCCCAAACTGATTTTTAGTAATTTTGAAATCAGATTTGTCTGTTGCATCAACCAATTTTTCCAGAGACGAAGCCATAAACTGAAAGCTATCCAAGAACCTAAGTTGTCCTATGCTAAATGATATGTATTTTCAGCATTGTTTGGGATGCATGTAATATTACCTAACATTTTATGTATTTTTTGCATGATGAGATGACTATCATTGCCTTTGAGGTTATGAAATAAAACAGGTATGGGTGTTTTACCTGGTTTTATTTTTAGTTTCAGGTTTTTGTGTGCTGCACCTCTATATTCACCTGTAAAATGACAGTGGTCTCTTACTTTGCCGTTTTTACCGCATTTCCTACCTATTTCATTCTCGCATATCCAACATTGTGTTGCTTTTTTATGATCTTCCTCATTTTGTTGTGTCATGATTAATGGTTTTGGGTGAGCAAATATATTATTAATGTTGATTTTCTCACATTCTAAGTGATTTAAAACTTTTCAACAGCATCTTCGCCTCTGTAATTAACAGATTCTTCAGCTTTGCCATCATATCTGACAACCTGGTATCCAAAACCACAAGCTTCGTGTACATTTTGAATTTCAGATTTCTTTCCAAATTTGATTGATTGCGGTTTGATTATACTATCAAAATCAGCATATATTGCATAAGGCACAGGCATCTGATTTTGATGGTTTTTGAATTTTATGTGATTTTTACCTTCTTGCGGCATTTCTATTCTGCAAGAATTTTTGTTGATACCATCACAGTCTTCTTTGTGTTTGGTAAGTAGTCCTTTCCAGAAAATCCATGAAGGCAACGATCGCAAAAGTAAGTTTGACCTTTATGTTTGTTTTGGTCATAGAGTAGTCTATTCAGATTTGTAATCCAGCAATAGTGATATTTTGTTATTTTTGTTGGTTTGTCGAGATAATCATCAGGGTCATAGTTGTCATCTATGATTCCTTCTTTATTATTTGGATCATCTTCATTCTCTGATTCTTCTTCAACCTCAATGTCTTTAGATATTAAGAGCAGATTAATTCGCTCAATATCTTTTGGTTGTTCTGATATTTTATATGGAAAAACAGT